>KB445809.1:580891-614047 GCA_000320605.2 Gelatoporia subvermispora B
CCTGTCGCTTCTAGACTCCTTCTAGACCTAGCCATGCCTAGCCAGACCTAGACTGGGACATGTGACTCTGGGACACCTGCACATGTGCACATCACGTGCCTGCTATGTCACGTGACTAGCCTGGAGCCACGCAGGCAGCCACTACCAGCTAACTCGTCACTGTTCTGAGAATGGAACACACACTGCCTGCCACTGCTCTAGCACTGGTTAAGCGCTTAGCTTCGAAAAACTGTGACACAGCGGCAACCAACACTGAGAACGAGAATAAGATGGGATGGGTGGCGGGGCCTGAGTCTGGTGTGCATTGAGAGGGCTGTATCCCCGAGATGGAAGAAGGCACAGTGTTCCCCAATACGATAGTGGGTGGCGGATGATTGGCCATTGATCTGTAGCGGTTCTGGAGGTAAGGCACCTGATTGAAGGTGAGGTGTGTGGCGGGTCAGTTCTAATAGTTAAAATGAGCATTAACATTGGCCATGGTTATAGTGTCGAGTTGCGAGCATGAGGCAGCAGAATTGAGATACTGCTACTCAACTTGTACATTATAGTAGTTGTCTTCTAAATTGAGGCCGGCGGTGCCGTTAGAACTGGAGGGCAGGACATCTGCTACATGATAGCTAGAGTAATTTCCCGTGAGATATACTGGAGACATGGTGAAAGGCGAAAAAAAAACAATGGCTTCCAGAGCCTTATAAGGCGGTTGAGCTGTGTAGCTGTACAGTTCTACCCATTGTGGAGGGTGGCTAGAGGGATTTGCATGAAAGAACGTGCTTGACAGGGCCATAAGGAAGAAGCACAGATTAGCACCTATTTAGGGTGAGAGGAGGAGGAGAAGGAGGAGGAGATGACAACCGACAGGGTTTGTAGATGGCGCACGAGAGACACGTCAGGTCGAGCGGGACTAGCGAGCAGGCGCGAGCGCTGGAGTTCACGGGGCACACGATAGTGCGAACGTGTATTAGTGTATCGTAAGTACATCAGATGGCGGTCGGCATACCTGGAGTTCACGGGGCACACGATAGTGCGAACGTGAACTCCCAGGCTGCGCAACACCAGTGCAAAGTCTGCGGTGGCTGACTAATCGCCGATTGTCCAAGAGACGACGATCGCGCCCTACCAGTATTGTATCGTATCGTACTTGTATAGTACGTGCATGCTACTGAAGGTGAGCTGTACAGAAAACGAAATAGAAACATTACTCATTGACCATCATATTCTTCGTCACTCCCACTCGGCACATCCTTCAGTGCCACTCTCCCACTCCAAGCGCGGTCCGGAACCGTTCGAAGGCGTCGCGGGGAAGCAGTTTGGTGAAGATGTCGGCGATCATGTCCTTGGTAGAGCAGTAGCGCAAGTCGACTTCCTTGCTGGCAACGTGCTCGCGAATAAAATGATGCTGGATATCGATGTGTTTGGCGCATGAGTGAGTGTTGGGGCCGCGGGTGAGGGTGATGCAACCGAGGTTGTCGCCGTAGATGACCGTCGCGTTGGCCTGCGTGACACCGAGGTCCTCGAGTAGGACGCGCAACCAGATCACTTTGCGCGTGGCGTTCGATGCGGCCATGTACTCCGCTTCAACCGTCGAGAGCGCCACCGTGGGCTGCTTCTTCAACAACCAGGATACGAAGCCGCCTGCAATTTCGAATGCAAAACCGCCCACCGAGCACTGTGTGTCTGTGTCTTGTGCCCAGTCAGAGTCCGACCAGCTGACCAAATCTACGCCATTGCCATTGCCGCTGAGCCTGAGTGCGAAGTGCGCTGTACCCTTGAGGTAGCGCAGCGTGCGCTTTAGGGCTTCGAGATGCGGTTTCCCGGGGTTTGCGCCAAATTGCACGAGAACGCTGACCGCGTACTGTATGTCGGGTCGCGTCTGAGTTGCGTAGAGCACTGCACCGACAATCTCGAGATATTTGAGACCGCGTGTGTACTCCTCATAGGCTGTGTTCTCCTCCGGGGTGGATGGGGATTGTGCCGCGGTCAAGCAGTCCTTTGCGGCAAGCGGGGTCGAGACGGGGGCACAATCCTTCATGCCAAATCGCTCGAGAAAGCTATTAATGTAGGCGGTTTGGTTTAGGGTGACGGTCTGTGCTGCACGATCGCGGGTGACCTGTATGCCGAGGATGTATTTGAGCTCACCGAGGTCTGTGATGTCAAACCACTTCGCAAGGTCGGCCTTAAACTGGGTGATGTACTTGAGCCGTTTTCCTGCGAGCGTCATGTTGTCAACGTAGACCAGGACCAAGAGGATAATGGTGCCGTTCTGCCATAGAATATAGAGGCAGTCATCTGCCCGCACCTTCTCGAACCTTAATTCCCACATGACCTCGTCAAGCTTCTCGCGCCATTGGTGTCCTGCCTGTTTTAGGCCATACAAAGCCTTCGCCAGCTTCTAATACCATCCCTCCTTACCCGGCTCTCTCACTCCCTCCGGCACCTTCATGTAGATCTCCTCCTTGAGATCTCCCTGCAAGTATGCTCCGATGACATCGACTTGATGAAGTTCCCAGTCTTCACGTGCTATAAAAGCGAGGAGTTCCCGAAGAGTTGTCGTCCGGAAGACAGTTGAGGACACAAAGAGAGGGTTGAAGTCGCGTCCGGGCATTTGTGAGAAGCCACGTGCAACAATACGAGCCTTGTGTTTGGTGACATTTCCATTTCCGTCACGCTTCTCTCTGAAAACGATCCGGCTACCCACTGCCTTGCATCCTTCAGGGAGCTTTGGGACCCATTTGAAGGTACCTGTGCTCTTCAGCTGCCCGTACTCGGCTGCGATCGCTTTCTCCCACTGCTTCACAGCAGGTGACCGGGTGGCCTCACGGTATGTTGTCGGTTCTCCCAAGGTTGCGATGTAGACTCGGTGGCGCTTGGTGGTATGCTCTGTGAGTCCTGCATATCGCTCTGGGGGTCGTCGTTCACATGTCGGAAGCTCGCGTTGGGGGAGGTTGGCCCATTTTGATGTTCGTGGCGTGCTCAACTCGGGCTTGTCTTTGGAGGCTGACAGCAAATCCTCAACGGCGCCCTCTGAGTTAGTCTCGGAGGTAGGTAAGGGTGCTGGCAAAGCACCTTCCGCTATCTTTGGGAGATCTGGTGTCAGTTCCTCAATGGCAGCTGCAGTCGGGCGAGTGTCTCCGCTGTCAATGACTGCAAGATCACCCGGGCGATCATCCTCGATGAAGCGCACATCACGCGAAGTGATGAGCTTCCGTGTTTGCACGTCTTCAAGACGGTATCCCTTTGTCTCATCAGCCCACCACCCGAGCAGACAGCATTTGACTGCTGTGACCTCTAGCTTGCCGCCTCGGAGCTTCTTTGGGATATTTGTATAGGTGGTCGAGCCGAAGATTCGCAGGTGTGAGATATCAGGCTTTCGACCTGTCCAAGCATGCTGTGAGACCTTGTCGTGTAGTGCAGACGTGTAGGTGAGGTTCCGAATATGGACTGCGTACATAAAGGCCTCGCCCCAGTACCGCAGGTCCATTTCCGCGGAGTGTAGCATGCACTGTACCATCTCAAAGTAGATGGCAATGGCGCGCTCGGCAATCCCATTGTGCTCGGGCGTGTACGGGACCGTCATCTCATGTACAATCCCATTTCGGCGACACAGTGACTCCAAGATGTCGTTTGCAAACTCTGTCCCATTATCTGAGCGAATGCGCTTGACCTTGCAGCCTGCTTGGCGCTCCATCATAGCGAGTGTGTCCTTCAGAGCGTCTGCTGTTTCGTCCTTGGCTGCAAGGAGACTTCCCACTCCATAGTGTGTTCCCACATCAAGCGTGACCAGCGCGTAATTCTTCCCGGTCCATGTCGGGTGTGACATAGGTCCCGACAGGTCGACAACGACAAGTTCAAGCTTCTCGTACTTTGTCTTGCTGGCTGATGGGAAGGGGAGGCGATGTGACTTGCCAAGAACACATCCCTCACAGACGTGATCAAAATTGCGTGGTTCCGAGATCTTAAGGCTGGTGACGAGTTGCTTGCGGTCCATCTCACAAATCGCATCAAGATGCATATGGCCAAGGCGACGGTGCCATACGTGCATGCTCCCACTGGACTTGACACGCATGGCCGCATGGTGTGGTGATGCGAGCCTCTCGATATGGTATAGGGTACCCGAGGCGCTGGCGAAGGAGGTGCGGAAGAGTTCATCCTTCCCGTGCTTAACGACAATTCCATCTGCAAAGCTGTTGTATGAACACCCGCCTTCGCGCTGCAGCACTCCGAGGCTGACCAGGTTCGCTTGAAGCGCAGGGACATGTGATACACCATGCAGAACGACAGTCCGGTAGCCACCGGGCAGTCGGCTTAGCCATTGGACAGTGCCACGTCCTGTGACAGGCAACCTGTGTCCATCTCCAACAGAGATCTCGTCTCGAGATGTTGACGCATGGTACGATGTAAAGAATGAGCGGTCGCGGAACATGTGGGATGTTGCACCAGTGTCGAGAAGCACGTCTGTGTCCTCTGTATTGCTCTGTTCTGTCGCCATGTAGACTCGTCCAAGTTCGCGGGTACCTAGATCTCGTAGTTCGCCAACGGCATGGTTTGCCGAGCCACCGCTGTGCCTTTTCTTGTCCTCGTCATGCTTGCTCACCCAATGCCCCTTCTCTCCGCAGACACGGCAGATGTCATCAGGCTGAGGACCACGTTTCTTGCCTCCTCGGCCGCTGCTCTTTGTCCCATGTGACTTCTTCTCGGCTAGAAGAGCTGTCTGTGTGCCAGTCTTCTCGCGAAGGTGTCGGTTTGCCTCGCTCTGGAGTGTCGTGCTGACTGTATCCACGGTGAGCTTTACCGGTTCCAATGAGAAGAGCTGGATCTTGATAAGATCCCAACTTTGGGTTCGCGGGAGTGACAGGATGAGTACACGCGCGACATGAAGGTCTTCGAGCGTCTTGCCGCTTTTGGTGATGCAATGCTTGAGGTTGAGCATTGCTGCGATATGATCCGCCATAGGTGAGCCATCAATGTATTTCCTCGTGTAAAGCTCCTCAAAGAAGTAGTGCACGTTGATGCGTTGCGAGTTCGTGACATGCACCTTCCTCCAGGTGTCCCACATGTTGCATGCGAATGTCGTGTCCTTGACGTGTGGCCACTGAGAATTCTCGGCAGCACCCTTCATCAGACCCTGCGCGGTGCCATCCCACAATAGCCAGTCCAGGTACTCCTTCTTCTCTGCTTTCCACTCCGTGATGGCTTGCTTATCCGGCTCCTTTAGATCACCCGATGGCAGCGGTCTCTCCGCAGGCTTCAGTGGGCATGTCTCGTCACCACTGACTATAAGCCAGAGATACTTCGACTGGAGCGCGGCTTGCATGTGCACAGCCCACTCCGCATAGTTCTGGCCGTTCAGCTTGGGAAAGCGGATCGCCTCGCTGGTATGTCCCGACATGTCCAAGTTCGTGATTCCGGGGCTCATAACCTGACAACCGACAGGGTTTGTAGACGGCGCACGAGAGACACGTCGGGTCGAGCGGGACTAGCGAGCGGGCGCGAGCGCTGGAGTTCACGGGGCACACGATAGTGCGAACGTGTATTAGTGTATCGTAAGTACATCAGATGGCGGTTGGCATACCTGGAGTTCACGGGGCACACGATAGTGCAAACGTGAACTCCCAGGCTGCGCAACGCCAGTGCAAAGTCTGTGGTGGCTGACTAATCGCCGATCGCGCCCTACCAGTATCGTATTGTATCGTACTTGTATAGTACGTGCGTGCTACTGAAGGTGAGCTGTACAGAAAACGAAATAGAAACATTACTCATTGACCATCATATTCTTCGTCAGGAGATATACTATTTTATCTGGGAAATACGGTGGCGAAATAAGGAAATGTGCCTAGTGACATCCAGGAAATGTGGGGGCAAAATAAGTAGACGTGCCTAGTGATACTGTTCGTCCGGGAAATGTGGGGACGAAATAAGAAGATATGCTTAGTAATACTTTTTGTCTGGGAGATGCGGGGGCAAAATGCTATGCGGTGCATGATGAGACATTTTTTGCAAAGGCTGATTCGAACACGACGCGTCTTATTGTGTCACAAAGTGTGCACGGAAAGCTATAGGGACCCAGCGAGCTGAGATACATGTGAATGCAGTTGTACAAAATGACACATAAGAATATGAATGAGGGAGAGAAGTTCAGCTGGTCAGATGCATGGGAACAAGGGAGAAACAGAAGGGGGTGCTACTGGTGCAGTACGCGAACCATTCTTCGTAGTTCTCAAACGGTGAAGGCAGCTGAGCTGGAGGAATAGAAGTCTCTTGTAGGTGTGTGCAGTGCGCAATCCAGTCTTTGTACTCTTCAAATGAAGAAGGCAAATCAGACAATCCCATAGGTCCTAGTTGATATTGCAACCCCACCTGCACCGTCAAATCTCAGCCTCTTCAGCTTGTATGTCCATCAGGAAAACATCGATTCTACTTGCCTGCATTTGGGGTCCTTGGGCGTGACTTTGAAGCCTTTTTGGCACGCAACAGGGCAGTGAAGGCGCCAGCAAGCCTCGAAAGGCAGGTAGAAGGCGTCAAAGTCAACACAATGTTTTCCTGATGTTGCACTGTTATGCAACTCTGGCCGATCAACAATCTGACTTCTCCGGGGTTTCAACAAGAAACTCTTCATGGCATCCCACAGTCCATCACTGATGCAAGAGGACAATCGGCTGGAAGAACTCAATGAAAGCTCAAAATTGTGGTATCAAAATGGTTGCCCCGCAGGTACGTCGATATGTTGGTTGCACTCAATTGTATACATTTTGATGGTATTAAGATGTAAAGGTCAAGCAGTAAAGAAGAGTCCCAAGATGTTGATACGTTGGCATGCTGTTGACGTTCGTACAGACCAAGTCAGATATCGCAGGGCAAGGTGGAGTGATGATATGATGATAATAGAGCAACGATTAGATCATGATTTTTAGATAGCAGCATCAATATCAATATGGTGATCACGGGCACTTCTTTCACTGCTGTTTATATTTATTTGCAAAAAATGGTCGGCACTCATCTCAATATGGGGATGCAAATTACCCTTGACAAGCAAGGAAACACTTGAAACCGTGTAGCGGAACAAGCGAAAACGAGAGGACAACGGCCGGAAGATTCGCGATGTTGCATAGGTGTTGAGTTTCCAAAAAGGGATGATCGAAGAAGTCACTAGCAGACTTTGTCATATTCTGTCCAACTGTCAATCGATCGCATCGATCGCATCGATAATTCGTTCGAAGACAAAGTGTGTTCTTGGCCCTTGACTATGACGTTCATTCCGAGGTCAATGTAAATCCAGCACAGATGGTAAGATTTGTTGCTATGTCAATTTCATACCGGCGTTGCGGCGGCGAAATTGAGGACACTCTATACGGAGTTCACGTTTGATGCATCAACTTAATCAAGTCGGGCTTCAATTTCCCCCCCAGCGTGGCTTTACTGAAAGCAGTGAAGCGGACACTGCAGGACAGGGAGTCGAGCAGGTTGGTGAGCAGTGTGAGCGCAAGTGACGGTTTTGGACAATGGGAGCAGACGAGACACGGACCAGTGCGAGCGACGAGCGACGGTGCTTTGTGCAGAACCGTCTGCAGAGTCCGAGAGGCCCTGCCATACGCGACTCAACTCCAGTGTTGTTCTTTGTTGTGTGGCGGACATGCAAAACCCACATCTCCGAAGAGGATCCGACTCCCTGCAATGACAAGTCGTCAATGATAGTAATTTCTCAGTGCTTCTGGCCCATTTGATGATAGTGAATCTAGCATCTCTCTTGTTGACGGCGCTATTGTCCACGGGAGTAGCTAACAGTGGTTCACACCAACCCTTCTGGTATACCTCGCATCTGTGCTATTCGACAAGGATAGCTTCTTCTTTCTCTTTCTTCCACTTCTTGAATAATGCAGCCCGAAGTTCTTGCCCAAGCGCAGCCGCAAGGGGCCAGGGAACTGCATTTCCAATCTGCCGTTGCATCTATACAAGTCCGAGTTAGCACCGAATATGTGAGCATTCCTATGGTGGAAACGTACGGTCTTCACGTCGGAATCTCGTGCGTAGAATACAAAGTGATCCGGGAAGCCCTGCGAACGCGCCAGTTCGCGCACAGTGATGACACGCTTGCACTATGCAGAATTAGTACAAAGTAGTACAGATGCATATGTGATACTGACCCACGGATGGAGCACCCAAGATTGTTTTGCTGTCGGCTCCACATTCGTGACTGTTGTATGAAAGCACTCATTAGGTGCCAGACGTCCGTACAGACCTAGATAACCCTGTGGGGTCAGCAAAGCTACTGAAACCTAACATTTGGGAGAATACCCGGGGGGAAACCATTCCGTGCCAGTGCCGACGATGGGTCGGCAAATTGCCACTCATGGAGGTAAACAGGCAAGCCTTTGGCACTCAAAAGTCAGAATTGTGCCATGTGAGCGAAGCAGAACATCCTCACTCCGATAGTCAGCCTTCGCACGCAGTGGGATATTAATGACCCTTTCCCCCGCATACACGTCTGTGAGCCGACTTGCCTAAAGTATGCAATTCGTCCTCACCGTTCAACCGTTTCCGGCTTCAGCACTCGGGTATAGTGTTGAAGATCCATCGTCGGCTTCTCCCTGGACTTGACCTGGAACGTTGTTCTTGGTTCCGAGAAGTACTCTACGTTTGACCCTGCAAACCCACAGAACGGTTTGTCAGACCTACATGCGACCTCCCTCACTTGCCGCTCAGGCGCCGGCTCCTCAGACGCGCGCATCGATGCGGACCTGCTCCGCCCGCCCTGCCGCGCTTCCAGTTTCTTCGGATTTTCCCTGTCAGTCGATGTCGGGATCAGTCAGACACCGAGCCATGATTATCAAGATGTTCATGTTGGCTTACGCACCAGTCGAACCGCGGCAGGTCGCCGATGGCATCCTCAATGGAGACGAAGCTGAACGGCGCGACGCCCGCCGCGGTACGGACAGCTGCGGCAGGCTCGTCGTCTGTTAATTTGATTTCGAGGTTGTCCTTAACATGGAAGAAGTGCGTCGGTGTCGGGAACTGTGGCAGCGGAAGGCCACGACGTGAAGCGATAAGGAAGAACCGGACGCGGGACTGTGGGGTGCCATAGTGGGCAGCTTGCAACAGACCGAAGCGGACTTGAAATCTGTACATAGTTGTTGGATAAGAGGACATGTCCTGAACATTGCACCGGACGCACCCGAGCTCGAGGAAGGTTGCCACGAGCCATTTCAAACCCCCTTTCTCGACACCGCCTACTACTTTATGGCGGTTGGCTTGCACGGCTTGTAGTGCATGGGAGAGAAAGCCTCGTACATTCTCCAAGAAGACATACTTTGGTTTATAATGATCGATATATGCCATCAGTGTCGCGATGAGATGGGTCTTGCGGTCGTTAGCCTTCTGAAACATGTTGAGAGTTGAATGCGGCTGGCTTTGGGATGGCGACTCAGCATCGTTATCACCGAATGATCGAAACCAGAATTACCATGGGAATCCCGCGATAAGAACGTCGATCTCGCCTGGCTTCGGCGGCGGAGCTAACTGCTCAGTCCCAAGGATGTTTTGCGGGATCTCGAATTTCTGGCCCTGAAGCTCCTGGCTCTTGATGGCATATCGTAGAACAACATTGGCACACTGATTATACACAATCGTGTCCGGCGAATTTATCCTAGAAGACTTGTCAATGGATGTGCTGGTAATATTCTGGCTTTGTAGCTCACTTCAATGTGCGTGCTGCGCTTGGAGAGATCTCTATGGCGTGCGTAATCTTGATGCACCCCGTAGCTTCCATTGCGAGGCCGAAAGCGCCCGCGCCCGCGAAGAGATCCAGCCCTTTCATCGGTCTCCGCTGGGTAGCGTTGAGGAAGTCATTCTCTTCACCCAGTATCTTCTCATTCTCGTCCGTGCACTGCTTGCACATCAAAGCCTTCTTCGGGGACAAAATCGTCTTCTTGGCCCAAGACCCAGGTTGATTGTCCACGAATTTGTAGTGCGCATAGAAGTGATAGGGAGACGAATCCAGCCAAGCACGGAGATTCTCTCGGGTACCCACGTGCGCGACTTGGACGAAGCAGCGATGCTCAATCCGATCAACGGATATTTCTCGCCTCATATCTGTCAGGAATAGGTGTCTCTGTTCTGAGGTGTCAGCTCAGTACTACGTGCACCAGTGTGACAACATACCTCGTCTTTCAAGACTGTCCCCGGGCATATTTGCATGTGATCACTCATCCGTCCCAAAAGGCGCACGGTCAGTTGTGCCACAAATTTGCGCACGTCCCGGGACCCTTGCGCAGCAATGTCCTCAACCTGAACTATTTCTCCGGGACCGTCGTCAGCACGAATGAGTGCAAAGTCACCGACGTGATAGGGTGTGTTTCGCCATACGATCCCTCGGGGAATCACACGGCCTCCTTGGTCCTGCTGTTTCTGGGTTCTAAAGAGGCAAACAGGGCAGTTTTCGGGGGGATGCGACGCCTTTGCGGCTATTGCAAACTCAGATTCTTCTAGGTCTGTGAAAGAGGCGTCGGATGGGTCATATACGAGACTGTAAGAAGTTGAGTTGGGTTCACTGTCAAGCAACGTCGGAGATAGCAATTTACGCACTTGCAAAAGTACTCAGATGGCGGGACCATCGAACGGTCCGTACATTGATGATGCACAGTGATGTTGCGGAGGGCGTGCCGGATATCGATGTCATCGCAACCGTTCCATAAGAACAGCTCTCGATGATCGCCCAGTGCTTGAAGCATCGTGAACGACGAATGTTCGTACCATCGTACATGAAACCTCTTGCGCATTTGATCGATATATAGGATCTTTGCGAACCTAGATAACGGTCTGAGCTATAAACTAGAGAGGCTGTTCAGGTTACATACCAGAAATACCTTGCAAGACTTGCATGTTCCGGCACCTCGTCCCTCTTGAGCGGAAGCGGTTCCAGTTTTCGACCCCCGTATTTTCCGGCACGTACTAACACGACGTCCCCGACCTAGAAGAGTCAGAGCTTATTCATCATGTGGCGCAAAATCGATACCTTGTACTGGATGCCGTCGACGGTCACACATTTGAAGAACTCATCTCGTATACGGTCGCTCATGCGGAAGACCACATTGCGAGTGTGCTGTGTTGCCTTTTCCAGGCGGTGACCCTCCGAAATCGTATACCAGAGCATGTTGCGATCCTTCTTACGTGCAACGTCCGTATATGTGTTGGCGTCGAGCATCTTCGGACGAGGACCTAATACGACAAACCTTTCGCGGAACAGGCCATATGCGAGCCTCGCAATAAAGGGTGTGACCGAAGTGGGTGTTTGATTCTCAGGGCGAAGCACGAGAACGTCGATATCTGCTGTTGCCCATCGTGATTGTCGCGGGAGCATCCGCTGACGCACTAGAGAGTCGTGTTGATTTTGGAGAGCACGTCTCGTGAAGGAGAGTGGCTTCTGCCCGTCGAGGATGGCCTTCAGGAGAACTGTGGAGGCTATCTGCGCGCCATTATCTACGCCTTTGAGCGCAGCACTGATTGTGGGTATCTGCAGACCTGATGAGCTTCTGCTAACACAAAGAGGAGCAACGTACCGCAGATGTGATGTCTGATTCTGTGAATGATTCGCTTGCATTTACATTTTGGAAGTTTAGACAGAACTCTCTGAAAGTCAGCTCCGGGTTCTCCACCGCAGATGATATCACCTGCTGAGCAATTCTTTTGGGTCTGAGAAAGTTGGAGAAGCAGTCTTGATAGATCTTCGTGGCGGAAGTCAATTTGTAATACGCAAACTCCGTTTGGATGTATAGGGGGCTCGTCGGAGTCAGGGTAGGTTGAAGCATCAGAATTGTAGCTTGGAGCGACTCACTCGTCTGGTATCGTGTAGTCAAAGCTAAAGTTCATGATCGCGCTCGTCCTGACTCGTTGGAAGTTGAAGTCGCGCTTGTCATCTATATCGTCTTCCTGGCCTTCGTCCTCAGGGTTGAGAAAGTCCGGGAAAACCCAGCCGGCCGCCTCGAAGTGGCGGTCAGCGACTCCATCAGATTCTTGCAGTAACTCAAGTGACACAATCTCCATGCCGTGATTTGGGTCGAATATACAGAAATCGGACAGGATGCGCACAGGCTTAGTGTTAGGGTCGTCATCCTGACTGCGATCCTCGCCAAAGATGATCAGGTCGGCCTTTTCCTCGAGGTCATCTGGATTTGGCTTGTATCTGTGGGTGTATCCCGCTTCTGCGCCCCGTCAAATTACTCAGACATTCAAGGACTTGTGGTATAGTGCATACTATTCTCAAACTTCGACTTCTTGGTTTCCTGTCACAGGTAACGCGATGTTCACGCGACTACAGGTCTTGAAGTATACTGGTCGACTCACTTTTGTATCATTACCCTCACGTTCACGCTTCGAACCCCTCGTGACGCTCGTGTTATCGTTTGACTTGAGCAGCTTCACCGTGCCTATAGACTGCTCATTGTCGTCGGATCCTCCAAAGGTCGCATCCCACGCCGTAAGACGAACGTGTCGTGGCATAAGTCTCGGGTCACGGCCAAGGGGTACTCAGAATATCGGACAATAATGTACAAGAAAAGCGAACTTAGAGCAAAGGACTGAAGTAGAAACTGAAATTGGTAGGGACCTCCAGTCGCTCGTCCGTGGGCGGTCCCGGACACGCGCATCCGCGATCACATGATCCCTTTCGCCAGTCACGTCCACCCTCCCTCTCGAGAAGGGCAAACTCGAAGCCAGTGCGAAGCTACGTTGGAGTGGTATAAGTGTTGGAGGTCTTATCAGAAGTGTCAAGACCGCAACACGCATGAGAACAACTTGGGCCCCTTGTCATGATTGTTGTCAAGCAGTACAATACGCTCGAAGCATCGACTACATGAACATGAAGTCTGATTGCGTAGGTAAAAGACATGACTAGCTGGCTACATTTACAGCTAGTACACGTAAAGAGTAAATCCTAGAGTTCCTTCTTCGAAGTCGCTCTGCTGGATGCACGGGTTGAGTAGATCATGTCCGTAAACGGCCTTAAAGCAATGCATTAGAAGCCCTTCCGTATGAAACATGCAGTGATGATTATAGCTCACCCTTCAAATTTGAGTGCAATATAGTAAACTATATACACATACAACGTGAGTAGGAGACCCGCAGGGCGCTCATACCTGTACCCCGATCTTGTCAATATTCAACACAGAGCAATATCTTTGCGAAGCTCACCAAAGTGCTGCAGCGGCGAAGCACATCGTGCTGCCAACATACATCGGATCCCGTAGTACGTTGAAAGGGAAACCTTCGACTCTGTGGTCCATCAAAATACCGAAGTAGTCACCAAGGAAAGTCCCAGTGATGCCTAGAGCCCAAGTCGACGTCACGACGAATGTCTGACCAGCCACAAACAGAGCGATGGGAATGACAGTGTTCAATGGCGCAGGGAGAATGGTGCTCTGCGGTTGTTCTTCTAGCGCTTTGTGGTATCTGAAGAGGCATCAATACGACACGCGAGGCTGGAGGTCTATGCAGAACACTGACAGCGAATCTCGTAGAAGACCAAAAGAAAATATCATCATAGCAAGGAAGTAGCATCCAGTCGTCGCATCACCAAACACACGCGTAAGTGTCTTATTACGATACTCTGCAGACGGTCAATTGGTTCGCTCCCCGGACTCTGGCTGGTGGAACACTCACCATTACGGGCAACAATATTCCATGCAATAGGGTTGAACGCGATGGAAAACACGGAAAGCCACAGAGACTGCCTTGACCAATCCACCGCCGCCAATACCAAGGTCATCTTCCTCCACGAACAAACCAAAGTCCAAGCACGCGACGCGTCCGTATGGGGGAGAACCTGCCAGTACGACTGAGAAGCAGAGGTGCCTCGTCATCGGCGCCTGATCGATCACGTGCATTGCACGTGGCGATTTACTTTTGGCGCCTGTCTCACCTCTCCGACCTTCGTTGACTCTCGGCTACTCTCAGACTCCGGTCCGTCCGAGACTCCAACGTTAACCACTCGCGGGTTTCGAGAAGCCCTGCACCGACTTGCACCTTTCGCTTCATCACTTAAGTGTTTCAAATACATGTATACACTGAGCCCTAAACGTCGATAATACTGCTCAAAATACGGATTATAGACTTTTATGGCACGAACTTCCGACGCCACTGGAGTCCGATATTTGTCTCTCCTTCCGTGTGAGAAGGCACCTCCTTCGACTGTCGACTGGTGTCCTTCAGCTAATTTGCTCAGCCTTTCTCCTCCGCTAAGCTGATAATGATGGAATGTCCTCGCAGGGCAATCGCATCGCTGTGGCATGCGTGTCGTCACCATAATGCAACGTCGCCATGCGTCAGACTCCGCTGACTCGTCTCTTCATCATGTAGCGTTCCGTTTTGTCGGCCGTGATGATTCTTGATGTCTCCGTCGATGGCCAGTACCCGGTGGGTCGCCGGATCGGAGCTGTGTTGAGTTCTCTCCCCGTGCGCTTCTTAGCGGCGCCTTTAGCGTCGCTCGCGCGGCAAGATTATGTGCCCTGCGGGCTCCATTCTATGTATGATTTCGTTTCCTAGAGCTCTTACTAGCTTAATCATCTGTGTCAGACAGAACAATGCATCCCAATGCGATCTGCGATCACGGGGGGTTCCACTATTTCAAACATCGTGAACATCAATATGGGCTGTGAACCCCCAGCAATGCTCATTTTGCGAACTCCGCTGTCATGAACAGCGTGTTTTACGCAGTCGCAGGCAGGCTCTACCTGCCTGATGACTGCCTCTTGAGCTCGCCCGCTCGACGGTGATGAGCGCTCGAGATAAGCCCAACTAAGTTGGTTGAACGCCTCCACAGGTTGGAAACATCATTCCAATGTCTTTCCACTGACTGTGCCTAGTCAGCCCTCTATATCCGATGCCTTTCCTGAAACACTTTGACACAAGGGCTCGTGCCATACAGATTGGTCATTAGTGAATAAGGAAATAGTACTGCACGAAGATGTGTTCGACACAACGCGTTCCTGTGTCGCAGAGAGTGGAAGTCTTGATAGGCCGAGTTCATGACTGGACACCGACGCCGAACTACCCGTGAATGGCCTGGTAAGTGCCATGGATAGGCCATGCATGCGATGTCTGCAAATAGACACTTGACAGGTGTGTCTCATCGGAGAGCGGGTGGGTTGTCATGTCGTCCAAAGCACTGGGGACTATGCAAGCCTTGTAAGCTAACTCTGTGCGATGGCAGGACGTCTTGATAGGAATTACATGGGTACGCATGGGCAGAATCGATTGCCCAAATTCTACAACTTCGTTACACGAGATGTGGTCAATAGAACATTGCAGTGGTGCCGTAACGTTTCGGTTGTTACAGGCAGAGTAAAACCAAAGCGGGTAGACTCTATAGATTGAGGTGAACTATATCGTAAAGATGTTTCAAACAAGTTGGCCCCCGAAGACCTGAACCGCTTCAGCGCACCCATGCGCACGGAGTCACCTTTGTCCGTCCTCGATGACGTTCATATCGCAATATTGCAACCGTTCCAGGACTGCGTATATCTGTTCGCAATTGCCGGAGATTTGGTTGATATACTACTGCCGAAAGCATGACGAGAGGCTGTATGCTGTTCTCAAACTTGCTGTGGGGCCGTCGAAGGCTACCGTGGTAAGTAGGCCATGCACTATCCTATGGCTGAGTAAACGCCCAAACGCTCCGGCGTCTGGACCCGTCGCCTTCATTTTGCCAAACGATGGACACCTACGTGAAACATCTGATTTTGCCTTCTTCCGTTGGCTCGTGGGATTCACTTGGAGAAGCAGCTTCCCGATTGCGGCGCATTCTCAATCAAAACATCAGTAGTCCACGATCTGAGTCCATACTTTCGCACTTAGCATCAGCAAAATCTCTTTTCTGCTTTTGTCACTTTTACGTCTTTTTTTGGTCGTCAAGTGCCCCCAAAGCGAGAAAAGTATGAAATTCCAGTCCAATGAGACTGGGGTTTTCCCGCTTTTCCTGCTTTGGACTACCAAAGCAGGAAAAGTGGCGTCAAAGCAAATGTGAGAATTTCCTGATGCTACTTGCTTCAACACGAAGCTCCATTCCTGTGTCGTACAAACTCCCAAGCTATATGCAAAGTTCTGGACAGCAAGCACGAATCATTTTCCACTGCGCTGGAGCACTAAACGGTTACTGTGCCCATGATACGATATAGTATAGTAAAGATCTTCTAGACTTTACTGGGCGCGCGGGGATCGGTTATGTTCAAGGGTAAGTCATCAGGCTCATGTACCATATCGGTGCCAACTTATGACCTCTGCGGTGGCCGAAGGACCGATGAATGTTTTCCGCACGTGAGTGGATCGCAAAATGTCTTTTCAATCGTCCCCGGTGGACATACGCCAGTGGTCGCCTTACTCGGTCGCGGGAATGCAACCCCTGTCCCAGCCGGGAGTGATCCGAACCCTCATCATACAACACCCTTGTGCCGCTCCATATACATTGCAATGGGTCTCTCCTTCGTGTGATCGAGTGGGCGAGAGAGACTGCCGCGCGCCTGAGTTGACGAAGGCACTATGGTCAGATTTGTCTCTCTCCTCAACGCTACCATACATTCATGTCAACGAAGGTGACATTTTATTGAACATCGCTTTTGGAAACTTCCTCCTAGTAAACAAGGCGGCGTAGCCTCAGGCTCAGCCGATCATAATGGTCTGTACCCTCTGCTCTCGAGCGCCGATGCCAGCTCCCGTCTCATCCCGTATCAGATCGGCCTGTACAACTTTCCGCATCTCTCGTGCGCCTGGCTATCTGGATCCTCTTCGCTTTCCTGAGGAACGAGGGCGCTTCCTCCTGTTGCTCGCCTCGGGATCGCCACGATTGTTGTGACTGACACTCCTCTTGTAGCCATTGTCGTGCTGGTCCGCGTCTGTTCGTGGTATTCTAGATGAAGTGAATGAAGTCCGAATCGTCCGATTGCCACGCAACTACTAATGTTTCCCATGTCAAGAGACCTCGGAAGCTACATTTCTCCTGAAGTTTTCTGCCACTGCGAGCATTGTTGGGTTTCCGTTGGACACTATCATTCTATACGCCCTGGGAAGACCGCCACCTACTGGAGGCTGCACAGGTTCCAAACATTCTTCACCCCACAAAAAGAAGCTACACAACAACTGCGTCCCACGAAGGCACTGTTGAATGGATTTCTTGCAGGCTGTGTTGCACGGCTTCGACATGATACTGACAGCAATCACCGACATATTTAGAGACCCCCACGTGCTCAAAGCAGCATACCATGCTAGCCAATAGATCTCGCTGTATGACATGTTCATGTTTTTGCGAATATGTTGGTGCTGACGCAGGCTGCTCTCAAAGATGCTCTGTCAACGGACTTACGCACGACCTCTATTCTTTGACGACAATCAACATGATCCTCTCGTCGGAGTGCAAGGTGAGAGCGTATGTTCGTGTAGGATCTCTATGACTACACAGTGAGCTCAGAGGCGGCCATAATTTTAGTAGATGTACAGGTCATCACGCGCTGAACCATACTGTGGAGCGCTCGAGGTGCCCATGTCACCCGCGCGACTTCTCACACCACTCGACTCAAATTGCGTACACCCCATGACTACAGAGTGTACGTGTACTATCGTGGGGTGAGTTCGCTTCCAGTTATATCATTGCTCACTATCATTGTAATAGTCAGATCTCGAGTACTGCTAATCGTGGAAAATATTCGGGCTGTGCGAACCCAGGTTTTAGCCCCCAGTCACGACGAGGAGGAGTGGGCTCACACTTTGACATCTAAGCAATAGCAGGTCAATGTATGGCAGTCTTACTCACACGGGCCAAACCTGGCTCTAAAGGTTGATTTTGTGCTCGTAGTCCGCAATACCCGGACATTATGACCTTGTCCCCTTTACTGCCGAGACACGATACGCTCGCTAGTTGACAATTCTTATCCCGTTTAGGCTAAAGATTGCATCGTGCTTTATTCGCATTCAGTACTAGGTAATGCACAGTAGTAGTAGACAGAATCGGTGATTTGATGCGTGGGAGATAGGATCATTTGTCAGGTCATGCTCAGCGCAGGCCGGGCTTACTATCGACATGCGGGAAGAGACCATGTGTGCCAAAATCCAGGAAGGGTGATTGCAGAGTGCCCATGACATTCGGATATATCTGCCTGATCTCGGCGGCGGCAACGGAAGCAGTCTAAATGACCGACTACTGTTACAGAAGCGCTAACGAGCCACGCTAATTACAGCGCCTGTACGAAGGTTCTTGCTACAAAGGGTCTCGATCAATGACGCATACGGCTACTGCCGCGGCCCGCCAGACTTCCAGAAATATGACCTTGTGAGAACTGCCTGCGCATGGCGGAACCGGCACAGTCTGCGGTGTCACATTGGTGCAATTAGACGTGCTCTCTCCTACCAGTCTTGCTGAGCAGTAGTATCTCTGACAAGCCTCGGACTGGTACAGAACTCCGGTATGCTGTGGTAACCGCAGCGGGGATTACATGTCTGCGGCTAACGCACCCGCACGCATCTCTCAATAATTAGAAGCTCTAGCGTGGATACACGCCTCATCAGGGGGTGCTGAAATTCCTGTTTGTCCAGGCCTGTCATCGCGCTCATCGCGATCTCTAGAGCATCTTGATTATTAACACGCCACACTTCGGCGATTGGTACAGGCACAGAACATCAGCGTATGTATGCAGGTCAGGAGGAAACATGTCATCCACGTACGGGGAAATATGTCGAGCCAACCTATTTGAGCTTTTTAGTGCATGGCGCAGTTGCATTGACCTCCGGCATCCAAGACAATGCTATGCAGTCTGATATTCACATCTTCCAAAGCGCCTCTTTAGACGACACTAAGAATTTTGATGCCGACGCGGAAACAACATACCGGGCGCCGATAACCTGAGTATCGCTACCGCCGAGGTTGCTGGGCGGATCATCGTCGTGCGACACAAGCCAGAAATAATCAAGTCGATGCGTGCATCTCGATCTACACGTAAGTGGCAAAGCGCGGAGAGCAGGAGGACCGGCGCACGACGCTATCCGACTAGTGATCGAAAGGTGGCTCATGTTCAACAGAGCGTTTGGAGCTGCTGCCTGTTTGATCGGCCGAGTTTGTGCTGGTTTCTTGTCAACTGACGAGGCCGTGAAATATCATGCCAGATTATAGAGGGACAGCTTAAAAGGATGGACGTTTACCCTCTCCATTCCAACATCCCCCCTCACAAGAGCGTCGCAGCCATCTCTACTAACATGTCTGAGCACACTACTACCTTCAACCTCCCAGACACACTGGCCAATTGGCCTTGGCCTCGCATGTTGAACCCACACTATCAAACTGCGAAGGTGGCTTCCTCTGCGTGGACCGAGAGCTTCAATGCTTTCCGTCCCAAAGCACAGAAAGCTTTTAATCTGTGCGACTTCAGTAAGTTACATGCTAGCGCAAGAACTGCCGTTGCTCATCACTGCGGCACCCTGTCTAGATCTCCTGGCGTCCCTTGCTTTCCCTCTGGCTGACGAAGGTGACTAGATGCCTACGCATCCTCGCGAGCCTTTGTCTGACTGTTCGCGATGTAGCACGCTGCCGCACCGCCTGCGACCTCATGAACCTCTTCTTTGTCTTCGACGAATATTCTGATATCGCCGACGAAGGCACCGTTCGTCAACAAGCCGATATTATCATGGACGCTTTGCGTAACCCACACAAACCTCGTCCCAAGGGAGAATGCATCATCGGCGAAATTACCAGACAGTAAGTCGGGTTAATCCGCATCTTGATCCGCGATTAATTGGTGACAACTAGGTTCTGGGAGAGGGCCGTTGAGACGGCCAGCCCGTCGTCGCAGCGCCGCTTCATCGAGACATTCGATGCCTATACGGCCTCCGTTGTTCAGCAAGCGGAGGATAGGACACACTCGTATATTCGCAGCATTGACTCCTATCTTGCGGTTAGACGAGATACGATTGGCGCAAAACCCTCGTTCACAGTCATGGAGATGGATATGGATCTCCCCGATGAAGTCTTGCATGACCCTGCGGTCGCTAACTTGACCCTGTGGTGCATCGATATGCTTATTCTTGGAAATGTGAGTTGCTATGGATGTTGTCGAGACCCAGGATGCTGATGCGGACCGCCAAGGACATTTGCTCTTACAACGTCGAGCAAGCTCGCGGAGATGATGGTCACAACATCCTGACAATCGCACAGCATGAGCTCAAGGCAGATCTCAATGGCGCATTGAAGTGGGTGAAGGAATACCACGATGAGTTAGTGACGAAGTTTTTGGAGAACGTGGACAAGGTGCCGTCCTTTGGACCGGAGCTAGATCCTCAAGTCGCGCGCTATGTCGACGGATTGGGCAACTGGGTACGCGCGAATGACCAGTGGAGCTTTGAGAGCCAGCGCTACTTCGGCACGAAGGGACTCGAGATCATGAAGCACAGGACGGTCGCTCTTTTGCCGAAAGTCTCCGAGCGGCCTGATGCCGCTCAGCCATCGGTGCGTTCACCTCCCGCGTCGATGGAAAGTACATGGCTGATTTTTCATAGGTGCTTCCGATGCTCACATCGAAAGCATCCGAAGTTTCCCCTTTCCCGATGCTTTCTGTATGTCTCTGCGCCATCGTAGGCTATCTGATCAGAGCTCTCGTTTTCCTGTGAAACATTCGGGTGATACTAGCACGGATCTCACTGACTCTCGTACATAATTCCAGTTAATCATGTAGGCCGTGGCGACATACTGTACTTGTTAGAGTATAATGCGCACTCTAGAACAATATAACACGCTTTGCTGAATACAAATGCCGCGGACTGTGTTGGTTGCAGGCTGTGAAGACGATGCAGTCCCCACGCGGCGATTTTAGCTACCACGTGGTTTGACTCAGCGCCAGCTGTGTCAATCTCTTGAATCTCGCCAGAACCGCAAACTTGCTGCGATCCTGACGTCCTGTTATTCGCTGAGGGAGACCTTTGAAAGGGAAAGCGTCTTCGCCTCAAAATGTCATCAGCTGTGATAACAATCTCACATGATACTTCGCGATGACGAAGGCTCTAATAATACTGTTTTTCAGATTTCTAGCGCATCCCGATCTTTTGCGCATTCTCTGAACTGCAAATCTTGCTCATCCCTGTTCGACAACAGCACTGACACACTCCAGTTGACTGAAGCGATACCTCGTGAGCGTACCTAGATCTCCTCGGTCCAGTTCCACGACACCGCTGTCGTTCGGTAGTAATGAGATCCTCCTATTATGGTGGTTGGTTGACCAGACGCTTACTATTGGTGCAAGTTCTCATGTTTGTCGGCGCAGTCTATATCATTGCATCGGTTTTCTCGGGTATCCGATATTGCACACCCAGAACCGGGTACCGTACTCTCGCTTGAGCGGACGTGGCCGATGATTTGAATTGTGCCATGGCTCGCGATATACGTCCCGCACTTTCTAGCTTCTCTCTTCCGAGTTCTCTTGTCCCTCGCCTCAGTAATCCGCTGAACCGCCGGTGTCTTTGCAGCTCCCTTCATGAAACAACATAGACGTTTGGCCGACAGTGCATGGCCCGAGGAAAACAGGCGCCGTGGCTGACTGCGCTGTGTTCGAAGCCTAACATTGAACATTTTATACATTCCCTGACCCCTTGTTGTTGTCCACTCCGGTTGTAGAGCGTCAAGGTGTACTTTCGAAGTTAAGGTAATGAGGATGACTTGTGAGGCAGGACGGAAATTACCCTGCATCGGCGTGAAACCGCCCGTATCACCAATCTGACGCACTGCATCAGTAATCTATCGAGTTTCCTTTTACGGACCTTATCTGCCTGAGGCGTCCTTGGCCTTCAGGCAAGGTGCTCTCAAGTCATCAAGACAAAATAAGTAGGAGTGCGCTCTTGAAACGCCTTTGTGACTTGAGCGTGTCTTTTTCGAGACTTTTTTCGGACTCATTTTGTGCCTTGCACAGTGACTTACTGCGACTTCTAGCGACTTTTCGCAAGTGCATTCAGGTCATTCAAGGCACGGCAAGTTGATCCAATTCCCCCTCAAGTCGCAATTAAGTCATGAGCATAGCAATTGGTATTGAGTCCGAAACCTGCCATACGTGAGTACTAACACGAGTCCAAGTGGAGCGATACGAAGACTACTGAGACAGCGATACCGTAAATCAGACAAGGCGCCACGCAGTGATGTGCACGAGAAGAAAGCTCCAAGACCTACCGGCCAAATGTGCAAAGAAGGGAGATATTAGTATAGGGCAAGACCGTAAAGAGAAGCATACGGAGTAGGAGGCATGGGATGGAGGGAAGCATAGGAACAGTAAGACGAAAGAGGAGTGCATGGGGGAAACGAAAGGGGCATGTAGATATATATGATGCGTGTATGGGAATGACAAAGAGAGCGTCCGAAACAAGTGATGTTCCTTGAAGATGTCGCTCGATAGTCGCAGAGTCGAAGATGATGACGGCGTGTAAGAAGATGGCGAGAATTGAGAGCTATCGAGCGGAAGCAACCTGCAACGGCCCGATCACAACCAGTCAATCTACAGAATAAAGTATACTCGGAGCACCTACTCAATCTGAGACCACAATGTCGTCCTCGTCCTCATCGGAGTCGGACTCCTCTGGCTCTACTTCACCATAGCCGACGCCGCCGCGCTGGTAGGTCTCGTACACCTCTACAGCCGCATCGAAGATGACAGTGATCTTCGCTTGAGGCATCGTCCTGATATGCGTGGCGAACTTGACGAGCTTCCTTCCGTAATTGTCCGCGCTGAAATTGAGGTCTCGCTTGCTTTTCTTCTGCGTTTTCGGATCAATTGCCTTCTTGAGCTCGAACTTGACGACGTGGCCAAGGGCATTCTTGTGCAGCTTCACACGATCCTTGCAATAGAGCTGGAAGACGCGGTAGAGCTGTACGACGAAGTTTTAGTAATAGAAAAGATAGATCAGAGCGGAAGTACTGCAGTTGTAGCGAGAGCCAAAGCTCCGCGAGGGGACACCTCGCCAAACGCCGGAACGTCAAACGCGTCGCTGACGGCAGAAGCGTGCTCTGCAAGCACCCTGGAGATGATTTTCGACTTGAATGCGCCACCTCGGACAGGCTGGCAGTGTGCAATATCATTCAGTGACTTTATATGTCAATAGAATCATGAGAAGACATACCTCTCCGTTGTCGGAGTCATCCCACTCAGAGTAGATGAAACGAGAACTCCCTTTCATCATCATGCAGAAGAACTTCCGCTGCTGGACATCGCGGTACTTCTTCTCGGCCTGGAGGTTGCGAGAGAAGATGCTCTCCACTACAGCCATTGCTGTAACCGCAATGTTGTGCTTGTAATCCCATACGCGCTGGCGAGCCTGGAGAACAAAATTGTAGTCAATTTTGCGAGCGATTCATGGCTGATCTTTCACTCACCAGCTGCCAGATCAGGCTCTGAGTGGTTAAGATCTCGGGGTGATTGTCACCGAGCACCAAGTCGTAGATAGACTGGATGGCACTCAACGCGCTCTGATCTGTGATGTAAAAGGGATTTTGCTGGCCGCCGATCCACTCGATGTACGTGGCCACAATGCGCGGCCAGATCGCCTTGACGTAGCCTGGCAATTGGTCAGTATTCGGACGGTTCCTCTTAGGCTTTTCTCCGTCATCATTCCGTCGGCGTGCACGCCCTTGCTGATTTCCGTCTTGATCTTCGTCATCGTTCTCGCTGCTCTCATCTTCATCCTCGTTGTCTTCAGCGCCGTTGTCGATATGAGCCCCCGCGACAGGCTGTGTGCCACCGCCTTCGATGTTGTCGTCCCCGGGCTCGTCGAGCTCTGCGTCCTCGACCTCCTCCTCAAGCTCGATGTCGTCGTCGCTTCGGTACCTGGGAGCTTCCACACCTAGAACAAATTGTCAGTAGTATCACCACGAATTGAGTATTTTTTTCATAACTTACGTGCCAGTGGGGCCTTGGTAGCAACACTAGGAGCATTGCTGGTCTTCTGCGAGACATTGGTGGCAAACTTGCGGCTCAGCATGGCCTCCTGCGTCGTGTTGACAGTACGGCCATGGGACGAGGAGGGAGCACGAGTGGGAACAGGCTGGGCAGTGTCCACATCGACCATGTCGGCGTCGGTGTTGTTATTGTCGTAGTCGTCGTAGTCGATGTACACCGAGCCCTGTAAAGTATTAGAATATATACCACAAGCTTGCGTTAGTACGTACCGACTGCGTAGTGCGATTCAGAACCCTTGCCGGGACAGACCGAGCGGCCTCTCGCTCGATTGACTCATCGATTTCAAAAATATCATCTTCGCTGTCTTCTCGCACGCGGATAACGGGCACCTCCGGTGGAAGTACAGCTGAATTATCTGCCAATACGTACAATCAGTAGGAATGGAACCAAGTCATAATTTATGGCACTCACCAATGACAGCGGAAGACGTACTTTTGTTTTCGCCGCTGTATTGCGAACACTCAGCGCGATGAGCAGATGATCCATCCCGCTTCTTGAAGCCCGGGAAGCAGTCTGGATCATCATCGAGAATGCGGGGGTACTGTCTGCGTCGGGGTCCAGGCTCGGTGACAGGGGACATTGGGACATCCCTCATCTCCACATCCTGGACCTCCACAGGTGCGACGTGCGTTGGGGTTGAGCTGGCCTTGGCTTTCTTCTTGGGGGGACGGAAGACTTGGTCCGAGCTTGATTCGTCGATGCTGACAGTCTTTGGATGACCACGAGAATTTCGCTTAGCAGACGCGCGAGATCGCACGGTTGCTGTCGTCCCCCCAGACGTGTTCGTGCTGGTGGTCTTGCTTGAGATGCTTGAGAGGGCCGACCGCGCGGTTCCTTTGCTGCGATTACTGCCGCCGCGTGTTGCGGTCTTCTTCTTGACGTTCCACATCTGGTTATCAATCCTATCAAAATAATCATCAACCAGACCAGGGTTGTCATCGTCGCTGAGGGAGGCGATGAAAGTATGATAGTACAATATCGATACAGTGAGAGGGAAGCGCATATCGGATGGGGGTAAGAGTACACGTGTCGTTCGACTGGCCATCAGACAATTATAATATGCTTAAGGTAATAAGTCTCACCTTCCATTCGGAGCTGCTTTCTTCTTCCGGTTAGCCGATCCGACCGTTTTCCTAAGGGGCTCCTCCTCTGAGCTCGCGATCACGATCGGCCTTGAATTAGGTACCTTCCGAAGGGCCTGAAGCTCCGCTCTGGCAGAAACCTTCTCCGCGGCAGCTCTAGTTTGCTGGGGCCCCTGCTGATCGGAGTCGCCGATAGTGTTGGATTGAATCTCCGCGTCTCCTGGAATAGCGCCTCCACCAGAGCGGGCACCCCGCCCAGTCTTGCTAGGTCTCAAGATGTTTCTACTGGCCCTAGACACTGTCGCTGCATATATCTGTCAGTTAGCAAGCATATGACAACGATCCCGACATGACCGAGCTTACCTGGTGGTTCTGTGCCTCCCAGAGCATCCTCAGTCTGCTTCTCTGTCTCGTTTCCTCCCGATATTTCTGCTTCTTCTTCTCGAGCTCTGGACCCTTTGCTAGCTGAGGAATTCTTCCCCTTGGACTTGGATACGCCTACGTCACCAGTGTCAGAAGTCTGAGCGCATGACCGGCGAATATAGACTTACTGGGAACCTGGGCAGCGTTGCGGGGCTTCACGCGCGCCTGCTTCTCCATTGCGTCCTCCGTCCGTAGTTCATCTTGCATCTGCGCAATAGACTTCTTCATCTTTTGTGACTCTGCTGCGGCTTTCTTGGTTTCTGCTTCCTTTGCCTGGCGCTCTGCTTGTACTACCTCCTTTGGCCGGCGAGTTGTCTGAGGTAGGTCAATAACCCCAGGCCGCTTGGATGCATTTCCTGCGCGGGTGCTGACCATGGTAAGTGGAGAAATACAGCAAGATGAGTGATGCGTTGGCAAGCTGAGACGTCCAAAAGCGTGGCGTCTACTTATGTACGTACTTTAGCAAAGAATCATTCAATCTTATCTCCGGATACACGCGGCATGCACGCATCTTCTTTACCGGAGCTGCATGTACGCGATAGGACATTATAATTGTTCCTATTGCACGCATCTTCCTTGCGAGGTGCATGCGTGCGATAGGACGTTATAATTGTCGCTATCTGTGTTCAGTTTTCGGTACCCCTACCTCGCCAAATGCCCCGCAGGCAGTTCCTCAAGTGCCCGTACCCGGGCTGCGGGCGATGTGTCCGAACGCATGCAGGCATGACAAATCATGTCCGCAGATTCCATTCGCATCTTCCTCCTGCCACCATTGTCTATGAGAGTGATTTCTCCTCTAGATCAAGCTCATACGATGAAGATTCATTGCATTCCAATGATGAGGACAGTAGCTCTGACATTGGCAGCACGCACGCCATTCATCAAGATGCTGAATCATCGCCACCACCATCTGATGATGAGGACGAGGATGTTGATATGCCTCATCAGGAAGTACCGGACCCCCGCGTGCTGCCGCACGGGGTGTACATGATGCGCGAACATCACCCGCTTCTCAATGGCAGGTTATTTCGCTTTTATTGGGAACACAACTGACATAATAACCTGACACATACAGGCCGTCCATGTGATGAGAATGGCGCGTTTGTTCCATCAGACGCAGAGCCTCCTTCTGATACTGCTCCGGCTACAAGCGAATTCCACCCGTTCTCTGATCGTGTCCAGTTCGAGACAGCAGACTTTTTGTTCACTCGAAATCAGATGTCTGCAGGAGACATTGATTTTCTGTCACTTCTATGGGCAGCGACACTAGCCAAGCACAGTGATACGCCACCATTCTCAGGTGCCAATCAGCTTTACAGCACCATCGACTCCATCCCCTTCGGGGATCTTCCTTGGAAGTCCATGACTCTTCGTCATCGACATGATGACCCTAATCCTCCTGAATGGATGACCGCCGGCTACAAGGTTTGGTATCGCGATCCCCTAGAGCTCTTGCGCAACATGATCAGCAACGTCGACTTCGCGGATGAATTCGATTACACCCCAGTTCGAGAGCACACCGCGGATGGAATACGTCGCAAAGATCTGATGTCCGGAGATTGGGCATGGCAACAAGCGGTAGGATCGCAACATGAGCTACTGCAGAAAGTCACTGAATTTCGACACACAGGATATCATTGCTCAAGATCCGGATACACATGGCTCAATGTTCGTGCCCGTTATTCTTGGGAGCGACAAAACTACTGTTTCTGTCGCAACCGGCCAAAATGAGTACTACCCCCTATACATGTCAATCGGAAATGTACACAACACTGTCCGGCGTGCTCATCGGAACGCCGTTGTTCTGGTGGGATTCCTTGCGATACCAAAAAGTAAGAACATTTCTATTACTTTGAGAAATCACAGGCCTGATCTTATCTTCAGCGGACAAAGCACACGCCGACAGCGTTCAGTTTCGTAAATTTCGTCGACAAGTTTTCCACATGTCGCTATCCGGCATTTTACACACAGTGAAGGCTGCAATGTCAAAGCCCGTCGTGATGAGGTGCCCCGACAGACACTTTCGGCGTGTTGTGTTCGGGCTCGGCCCATACATCGCCGACTACCCTGAGCAGGCACTGCTCGCCTGTATCGTCCAGGACTGGTGTCCCAAGTACGTACGCACACTCTCAGAATTTTCCATCTAATCATTTTTCGATAGATGCTTTGGAAAACCTCCAGATCTCGACATCATGTGTGATCGTCGTGAGCGCAATGTGACGGAAGGCATAATGCTTGCCTACGAGCGCGGACACTACAGCCAGGGGCAGCTGTGGGATGACTTTGGGATGCTCGTAGATGTTGTGGTAAGATCTCACTCTGCTCATACTCTTCGTCATGTCAGTGCTTGCACGATGCTTGTGTGGTGATGCACAAGACATTTTTTGGGTTGTCTCACGGGGACGATTTGAGGGCGCTTGCATTTTCATCCCGTCATTTAATTCATGAGGTTCTACCGTCAGAACTGATGCGGTACATACCCTATGATATTCCTTTGCAGAATATTTATGAAGGTAAGACATACCGCCGGCGCCTGGTCCCGACGTCGGGCGCCGGCGCTATATCCCGACGTCGGGCAGCCTAGACTCTTCCCCTCTTAGTCTCAAACAATCATTCCATCTCATTCAACCAAGAGCCTTCAACATGTCTCGTGAGTTCTGGATGCCTCGCTCAAAAAATTATATTCGCTAACAATAATCAGATTGGCGCAGGCATCTTTCGAACTATGTGCAAGAGACTGGCGATGCTTTCAAGATGTTCCGTGAATTAGAGAGCAGCGGACAAGCTAGGGAACCGACGTTCACTGCCCGAGTCTACAGTGAGTCGTATAGCTGGTGACTGTAGCGCAGAAATGACCATTTTTGTAGTCAATGGAGTGCTCTTTGGAATCGGCACAGCGAGGACCAAGGTTGAAGCTGAAGAGACTGCGGCAGAGCAGGCCCTTCGCACTATATGGAGCATCATGATCGAGCGTGCAGAGTCTGCATGAGTAGTGGTTTCTTTCGACGCTGTCCCAGCGATAATGCATTTGGTTTCATCCCGTCTTTTTCTCGTTCATTTGCGCTCCGGAACATACTCGTGAGACATTCCCAGTGCACATGTGAAGTGCCTAGGTCCGTCCCCAAACGGGCCTGGGCACTGTCTTGTGTGCCAATCACAAAACTTGGATAGTTGAGCTCGTTATCTTTATGCTAACCGTTTTGTTGACTTTGCAGCCATTTACAAACGACTTTCCACGTGCCGATATCCATGAACTCCTCGCGCCCGATCTATTGCATCAGATCATTAAAGGTGCATTTAAAGATCACCTCATCTCGTGGGTTGAAATGTATCTCGAGAGGACACACGGCCCTACTGGCGCAAAAAAGATTCTGGCAGATATCGACCGACGGTACGTACTCAGATACATGTAATATCGCATTGTCATTGACTTTAATCCACAGAATTGCATGCGCCCCACCATTTCCTGGCCTTCGTCGATTCCCTCAAGGGCGGGGATTCAAACAATGGACAGGTAACGACTCTAAAGCATTAATGAAGGTCTGTCCTGTGATTCATTGATGTGCACGCACCGAGATCAAGCAAATTAGGTCTGGCTTCCGGCAATTGTGAGCTATGTTCCTTCTGATATGGTGCGTGCAATATCGGCCTGTCTCGACTTTTGTTACATTGCGCGGCGCAATGTCCACACCCCCGCCACTCTCGACGCACTCGACGATGCCCTCCAACGTTTCCACAGGTATCGTGAAATCTTCAAGGCTACTGGAGTTCGCAGCGATTTCGGTCTACCAAGGCAGCACGCTCTTGTTCATTATGCACGCCTTATTCGTCTGTTTGGGGCGCCAAACGGACTATGCTCCTCCATTACAGAGTCAAAGCATATACCGGCAGTCAAGGAGCCTTGGCGACGCTCAAGCAAGTACAAGGCGCTCGGGCAGATGCTCGTCACGAACCAGCGAATCGACAAGCTCGCTGCTGCCCGTATACACTTTCAAAGCCAGGGTCTTCTCAATGGCTCGCTTCTCGATTATGTCACTCGTCGTCAAGGTATGTTACTGCTGGTTGCATGAGACATTCATCTCTCTGTGTTCTGACATAGCTTGAACTCAGGCAATCTCAATCTCGAGCAAGTGAATCAGAACACCGCAATTCTACTTGCTACCGAGCGACGATATGCGGAACTGCTCGATTCAAGGATAGAACAAGTCGCACGGGACGCACTACAGCAAGCATCTCACGAACCGCAGGTCAGTTCCGCTGAAGACGACGATTCGGGTGAAGTGGATGGTCCCCGAGTCCTAAACTACATGGATTTGGCGAGCACTCCTCGTGAGTCATCAGTGGTCTCTGTCACTCTCGTCAAAATGCTAACCATGCCCTTATCATCTTAGAGCGACAGCATTCACGCAACGTCTTCAAGCTGGCGGAAGAAATCAATGAGCCACGCCTTGTTGAACTCATTCGAAAGTTCCTCTACACGAACATCACGCCTATAGATCCTCGCAGCACTCCAGACATCGACCTTGAGGAATGTCCGCCACTGACTGAACGCGAGAAGATCTACGTCTACTACTCTGCTGCTGCGACTTATTTCGCCCCAAGCGACCCCTGTGGAGTCGGTGGAATGCACCGGAAGCACGTCAGAGCAACGCCATCATGGTTTGGAGGGGCTCCTCGTTTTGACTGTGTCTTCGTCGACTTAGATGAAGCCGTCCCTGGTGTGCGTGGCATGGGCATAGCCCGTGTCAAACTCTTTTTCGCTTTTAAGTATTGCGGAACTCGGTTTCCATGTGTTCTAGTTCATTGGTACGAGTTTGCCCGCGAGACACCAGACAGCCAAACCGGGTTCTGGGTTGTGGAACCGGAATACAATGAGAATGGTGATCCAAATCTGGCTGTTCTTCACCTCGACACTGTTCTGCGTGGCGCTCACCTAATGCCCTACTTCGGCAAAACACCTGTCCCTCGCCGCGTCGATCACACCAACTCCCTGGACACCTTCAAAGCGTTCTATGTGAACAAGTACGCTGACCATCACTGCTTCGAAACGGTCTTCTAAGGTGAGTTCACCTGGGTTTTCACCGGTTCATCTCTGACTCTATCTTATGTTCTAACAACTCTTCGTTGTATCTAGCACTGTCAATGATGCTTCGAAGGTGAGCACCGATGCTGTCTGGACGGTGGACACCGCCTCTTTATATCCGTGTTCTGCTCCTAGTTCTCACTACTAATTACATCTAGAATTGTTTTCGATGAGGTATTGAGGTAAGGACTCGTTATTTCCCTGCGTCCAACATCATCCGGACATCGCCTGTTTATCTCCGCCTTTTCAGCGCACTTCGTCAAGTGCTTATTTGTAATTGCTCTCGATTATCTTCTGAGAAAGGATCTAACTCCTTTCGTTATATTCAGGTCTGTCTACAAGCATTGATGCCATCCGGACGTCGTCCTCGATGCGGACATCACCTCGTCATCTCCGTCTTTTCTGCATATCCCTTGAGTGCTTATCCGTAAGCAGTTTGTCTAATCGCTCTGGATCTTCTTCCAAGGTGAGCTCTTATCATTTTGTTATATCTAGGTTTGTCTACGAGAATCGTCGCTGTCTGGACATCGCCTGTTTATTTCCGCCTTTATGCACACGTCTTCGACTGCTTATACTGAGTGGTTCGTCAATGTGTGCTCAATCTAACCAGCTTTGTGTGCAATTACTGATAATTAGCTCTTATTTCTTGCAGTTCACTCGGGCTCTTATAGCTCAGATAGCAACACGAAGTCTGTATTGACCAGACATACATTAGGAGAAGGCAAGATTGTACTCTAACGTAAGTCCACTTCGCAAAGTGCAAGCATACAGCGTGTAACTGTAGTAAACTAATCAAGTAGCGCCTCATAAGCCTCTAGGGAGGCACCTTGGAGTGCCTGCAGCGAGGTGACGCCGAGAGCGGACCCCACCTCGACGCCGTCAACTGCAATATGTGGTATGAGCATGAACAATTCGCAGAAAAGAAAAACTCACACATAACCACGCAGCCGATGAGACGTTCGCCATCGTAATGAAGATCGTCCACGTTCTCGAAGTAACGTGTGAGGAGATGGCAGTCGTCGCCGAGCGCAGTGCAAAGCTCACCCCACCAGTAGATGGGGGAGTTGTCAGCAGCAGGGTCTGAGCAATGGTGAGCAAAAAACGACGTCGATTTAAAGTACAATACTCACTGTTGAGTGGAATAGCCATGGTAGTGACTGGATTGGATAGCGAAGGTAGTTGGTTGAAGAGCGAAAGTGTGGAGAGTAGATGGATCTGGAGGGGGATGGGAAATGAAACAAGAGGTAGACAGGGATGAACAAAAGGTAAGAGACACTAAAAGACAGTCAAATGCACTCACTGAGACTTGTTTTGATAGATATAGACCAGTACTGGATCAGAAGGAGAGTGTAGAAAGTCCAGGAGTTGTTGATGGTGGTAGTTGGAGAGATAGAGAGAGGGCGGCTTGGAAATGGGTTTTAAATGCGGTAATAATGACAGGTGCGAGAGAATTGATGATAGAAGTGATATGGAGAGATTGTGGATGATTGTGGTGGGCTGTATGGAGGTAAAAGTCGAATTTTAACAAATTTTTCAGGCGCGAGAACGATTTGTGGGATGTGGGCGAGCGACGTAGACGTTCACGCTCGACGGTCAGTTCAGAGTGCCATATTGTAGGCGCACTCTGGACCATATCCTATACTGCGATTTGAGACGCTTGGGACGCGTTTTTGGGTCACAGATGTGCTGTGCGAGCGGATGTTTGGTGTGCGTGCGGACGTGTGCAGCAAATCTTTATTGCGAATCTTGTGCTACCGTGCTACGTAGTTACAGGTAGAGGAAGGAGGGTGAAAGCTCGTACACGAGCTTGTATCATATGTATGCAGCCTCTTCGGACGACCGTCTGAAAGACGAGCTCAGAGCAGACGTCGATCGGAGTGACGTCAGGCGTTCATGCCCATATTGGGGCATGGCTACGGGCGGGTTTCCTGATGCCGGTGTGTATCGATTTGCTGTCTTGCACTCAGTAATTTCGTTGAACAAGATTACTGTCAAGCTAGTTGTTAGTACAAGTCACAACCACGCAGCCTCAAGGACAGGAGTTACTCACAAGGCGATTGTCAGGCGCAACGGGCGCCTGCAAGTGCACTGCAAGGGACTTGAGGCACGAGCGCTCTGGGAAGTGCTGGATAAGGAAGTTGGCGATTTTCCTGATGGCGTACTATGGCGTGCATGAAGGCATTTTCTGTGATCAGTACAAGTACAGAAGCACATTATTGTATAACCTATTTTGATTCGGCAAGCATACGGCATTCTGATGTCGGAGAATGAATTCATGCATCACGAGCCTCTATGATGCTAGCTATCGTCAAACTGCCAACTCCGCTGTGGCGTACTGCTATGGTACGCCGGAGCTAAGTATACGAAGCACCAGCTCATGCGCGCCTATTACAGAACCTTTGGTCAATGCATGCCCAACTCGTCTCGAAATGATATCGTACATATCTGCCGCTGTGACTTGCATTTGCTATATTCTGAAATCTTCGGCACCACCTCTAATGGCTGCTCGGGACTAGAACTAAACGACTCAACATGTCCGGATGCCTGTGGGCTTCATGTCTTCGTATCTCCGTACTATCCCGGCGACATCCGCACTGTCGTTCCTAAGAGG
>KB445810.1:0-65427 GCA_000320605.2 Gelatoporia subvermispora B
CTGTATACTCCTGGAGGGCGACTAGTGCTTTTGCAGGGGTGAACCCCCGGGTGTCCGGGGCATTACCCCTACCCTTACCCGCCACGGGTACGGACCCGTCAGACGGGTACGGGTATTCCAAGGGTGGCGCGGGTACACGAGGGTGAGGGGTCCATATATGGGTTGTCACTCCGAGTGGGCCTCTGCTCTCATTCACTGTACAGTACAAGCTCGTACTAAATGCTCAATCACAACACTAAATTTGATCCGCGTCCTCATCTGCATCCCGTGTGACCTCAAGAATGTGTTTGTCCTCAGTGAGAAGCCCATGTCGATACCACTGTGACCGAGACACAGAAGGGCACGGACAACGAGCCAGCCACAAGGCTAACAGTGTGCCTGTCAGCTTGTTGTAAACATTCTAGTTCAATTATTTACCGTAAGGGTACCCAAGGGTGAAGGGTACAATAATGGATACCCTTACCCTTACCCTTGGCCGACCCTACCCTCCAACCCCGAGGGTTACCCGTACCCCTGCAAAGCACTAAGGGCGACCTGACTAGATGTATCTTGCTTTTATTATTCCCCTGCTCGTCTTCATCATGGCCTTAGAACGTCAAGAGGATGAAGTAAGCGAGAATGAAGAAGTGGAAGAGCCTGTCGAGTTGAGCGAGGCAGTGGATGATGAAGAGGCCATGGTAGAGGGCGAGGACGACTATGGATACGAGGGGGGACACCCGGATGACGAAGACGAAGACGAAGACGAAGACGAAGACGAGGCCTGCGAAGAGGAAGTGGATGACGTGGATCATGCAGAAGAAGACCTGCTCTTGCCAATGCAGGATGAAGAGGAAGACGCACAGGAGGAACAAGATGATGACGACAATGAAGATGAATCAGTGGACGATGAGTATGGAATGATGGGGTATGATGAATTGTAAGGGGACGTACGCGTGAGTACACTCAAATCCTTCATGAAATGCCGGATTTGACCTGCAAGTTGCATAGTGTTGTACATTTGCGCAGCGTTGGAAAACGTGGTGGCGGTGCGTAGGCGTGATTGTATCTTGTAATGCGAAGGGAAGGCATGTCATTGAGCGGTTTCGAGTGCTTGATGCTCTCGTACATGTCTGTAGCTCGTAGACTTGTTACTATAACGAGATCATCAACGGAGTATCCTGAACATCTGATCCCTTGACAATAGATGGAGGGCTATAAAATACGTCCATCCTCGTATCCATCTATGCTTAGCTCTCAACCCCTGAGCCCGTTCGGCCTTGTCGCACGACTCTCGGCTGCCTCCTGGACAAATTAGCCGCCCGCGCGCCACTACGCGCTGACATTCGACGCGCATTCCATCCAAATAGTTCCGGTGCTCCTTGAAGGTGTGTACAGGACTGTAAGCTATAAGAGATCTGCCTAGTGATTCCAATCACCCGGCGATATGGCCGGTGAATGGCTGCCTATGTATTCTATTGCAGAACCAACCCGCGCGAGCAGGCGTCTACATACTACATCCGGCAATACATAGCTAGGGCTCTTTTGCTGATGTGATGCATGCTAGACCATGTTATGTGGCATATCAGTTATCATACATACTTGCAAAAGGCACAGTGTTTCCGAAGTACACGAAAAACTGTGCGGACGGCAAGTGGTGCCTCCCGCGCTCCTCGTCAAATTATGGTCCCGCTGTGGCTTGATTGAAGCTCAAGACCGGAGAAGTAGGTCTAAGGGTACTTTGAGCTGCTGCTACTATCATTCGACCGACAACGGAAATGAAAATCACATATCTGCCTCTAATGTCTTAGATACATCCATATATCTGGGTTACTGTTTCTGAAATGTGCAGTTCGTTGTCTAGCCCACACATTGACACCATCACTTTGGTGAAAGGGGAGGCATTAAGTTCCTCACTCCGGGAGAGAGAGCTAAAATGACCCTGAAATGCAAAACCACGTCACGTAGTGTCAGGGGCGCGCCGATGGTATTCGACAGCGGCACATTACAGTGACGAATGACGTTCGCTTCAAGCCAATGCAGCCGAGCCGGAAGTTCGCAGACTCGTGACTTCTACAAATGACAAAGTTGGTGACTCACGCTCGCCACGTCTGACAGGAAAAACACACTCTCAGATTTTTGTCGTTCATCATATGGCTCGGTCGTATGACCAGGCAGAAAGAGTGATACTAAAAGGTATTGTCACAGAGAAATTGTGAGTCCATTTCATTCTGTGTGTTCTTAGCATCTCTCTGCGAAATATTTCTTATACTGCACTTGCAGATGGTGGTCCCTGTACATGAAAGTGCTACCGTCATGAATTTAAATATTACGCCAATCGGACTGTGCGACGATCAGGAACATCCGTTGATACTTGCACCCATTTGACGGATTTCGCATTACATGTCCTGTTTGCGTTGCCTGTCGAATGATCGTACTGCTAAGACTGCCTTGGATAGCGCATCATAAATAAATATTCTTTCTTTTCCCTTGAAGCGCATGTCAGCCAACGAGGTCGAAGAGTCAGGAGCAGCTAGGACCGCTTGAAAGGCGCAAGATAAGTTCAGCACACCCCCGAGAGAGTGCGATATACTAGATGCAAAGCTAGAGAGTACAGACACATAGAATGTTCGGGAATCCAAGTGCGAAGCTGCGGGGCGACAAGAGCTGCGCATAAGGTCGGGAATCTCCGGGCTGTGCCTGCAACGTTCGTCCGACCCGGCAGCTTATGGGTGAACTTGAAGGTCCCGCATAAGTAACGTGCCGGCTGCCACTGTCCAGGCCACCTGTCCATGCTCAGTCACATGTGCAAGAGACAGCTCTTCGAGGAGCGCACCATCAGGTTTGATGTATAAGTATATCCAGCACCAAGAAGAATCCACTAGAGCCGACAGTTTAGAGGTATCTGTTATAATACTACAGCTACGATAAGCAAGAAAAAAATACAACATATACTGTTGTCGCACACAATTGAAGAAATAGACCACAGAGGATGAAGTAGAAGGAGAGTCAAAAGGAGGGATATTCACTGACTATACATTGAAGGAATATCGCTGAAGGTGCTTGCGCCACTGGATATTGTGGGCGATGAACCGTCGCTCATCCAAAGGCTGACCAGGTATCTCCGCGCTATATCTCGTTTCTCCCGTGACGTGCGCTCCACGGTTTCACAATGCACTGTACAGTTCTGCACACCTACTGCAAAAGCCGTCAGACGAGAAAATACGGCCTCTTGCTTCTGAAGCATGATCTGCATCTGTCCTGTTCACGGATCCGGTAGCGGTCAGCGAGCGATGCCATCAAGCGAAGAATGAACAAACGGACCAGATATACCCATGGCGAGGGCCTTCCCACCGTACATGAGCTCGTATAGCCTAACGGCTTGCAAGAGTCCAAGCTCCTGCAGATCCCGACAAGCTTGCACCTCATCTTCTTGCAGGAGGTCCAGGTGCGGCTCCAGTGCGCGCAAACATTCATTGAAGCACACTTGCGCCTTGTGCGCCGAGCTAGCCGCATCTGCCAGACCCACAACGGTAAGTCTCGCTGGAGATCTAGTCGCCCTATACGCACCTTTGTATGTCTGCTCTCGGCTCTGCTCGTCACCGAACGCCGAGCCCCACTTGCTCCCCGTAGGGCTGCATACGCTATCGACGATGTCCATGGCGTGCCGATAGTGAAGGTGCGCAGACTGGACAGCATGCCGAGCTCTTCGTAGCGATAGTGTGATTTCCACACTCTGGTGGTGTCGTATTAATTTGATCGCGTCGACGATCAGAATCTGAGATCGATCAGAAGACTAGAAGACTTACGCCGTTGTAAGAAGCCTCTCGATTCGCAACAGCCTTTTCAGCCTGTCCGAGACGTCCCCGCGAACTGGGGGCGGAGGTCGTGTGGGTCTACAAGTCACACGCCTGAGCGAGAGCAAATCAACGTACTCTGACTCGTGCCATAGCGGGATGTGGCCATCCTCTAGGCACGCCCTGAGGGCATCATATCGCGCATCCAGGAAATCTGCGAGCTGCTGGGTAGATTCCAGCTTTAGACACGTCAGTATAGACCGGCACAGTCAACCAAGCCGGTGAATATACCTGCTCAGTCAACTCCTTCAGTTGAAGTTCCAAGACAGATATCGGCGTGAGCGCCGGCTGAGGGGGGACACTCTGTATCTCTTCAGATGGCCCCGAGTGTTTCGAATTCTTGAACAGATTTAGGACTGAAGGCTTCCGTTTCGTCTTGCCGGATCTTAGGGAGGATCAGCACCGGTCGATCGGCCACGAGGCGAAGGACACCTACCGCGAGGACGAAGCCACATTCTGCTCCATCTCCCGCTTCTCTTGTAGCAGCTTCTTGCACCCTGCGACGGCTTGTTCCTGTTCCGGCAGGCGCCGTCGCGCATCGTCCGCCTCCCTCCACAACATCAAGGTGTCGTACAGAGCGTTGTGGGAACTCCCTGAGAGGTACCCAGAGTCCACACGACTATGATATGAGGAGGACGAGCGACCCGAATCAGAACGAATATCAAACGTGCATGTGGACGCGAGGCTTCGCCCAGATGTCGAGGACATGTCCGGAATTTCAGACGCAGCGAATATGAAGGGTGGGATCAAAGTAGGCTCCACGCATGGAGGGACTGGAAAGCGATATGAGAAGTTGACGGGCAACCAGGCATTTGTATGTTAGTGGTCGGAAGCTTTACGGGGGCAGAGGCTAGACAAGGTACTGGAGAGGAAGATAGCACTGGTCACCGATGCATCTCTCGGGGCATCTCGCGAAAGTTGGTTACAGCTTGAGGGTGGGCGTGCACCGGCCTGCGGGTCCTTGCACGATTGGTTGTACCTCGCACGTTCGTCGACTGCGAGCGGTGGTTCGGCCAAAGAAATGAGCGCTGGGAATCACATTAAGCGCTCGATCAATGTCTCGTTCATACGCCGACATTCCAGGACACGAGTGAGGCACGGCGGACCTGCAGGCGATCGAGTGCAGATGGTGCAGATATTCAGAGAGACCTCGAGAGGCGGCTGAGCATTCAAGAGAAGGCTCCAAGTATATTGAGGAACTGTCCACATCTAGTACTACAGAACGTGCTTGCTGCAATACAAATTCGAGATGATACATGCTCCGCAAGCTCTGTTTGCAGATTTCATGGTCAGCGAACAGAAGAGAAGGTGCGTCACGGAGGGAGCATAAAACACGGTACCTTACAATGACCGCAGGGATAGCCTGCCCCGGAACAGGCTCGGATTGCCTTCTCAAGCTATCCCACTTCCACGCCTCCGACTTTGACAGTGACCTTGATTGGAAATGGAGAAACTCCCTGTGCGCTCGTAATGAGCGGAACCGCAGCGCGACCCCGCTCTGAAGACGTGTGGGTGAGCATGACCTCGAGACTCTTCGATAACGCGGACGCCAGCTCAGTATTAAACTTCTGTCGATCTGTACCATCCATCGTTTCAGCGCGCTATGATACAGCAAGATGCGCTGATAATAGCTGACCTTTATCCGTGACGATATGCCGAATCTCGGCGTTTATAATCCTGGTGATTACCGTCTGTCAAGACACCTCCGGATGTAGTGGGGAGAATGTTCTCAACCATTGTTCCCAGGGAACCTCTTCCTACAACAAAGTTCAACATCACACGAGTAGATGTCTCGCACGCCACATACCTCACCGAGCATGAACCATGTCTTGCGAGGCCGTTTCTCAGAAAATGTGACTATAACCTGGCATGACATAAACTTAGTCTCAGAGACATCATGCAGTGAACCGAGTCGAATGTTCGCACCTGCCCGCGTTTATTACTTCCGCTCTCCATCCCCTTCCAGAACGAGTCGACCTTGTTCTCCACGAGTGCGATCATTTCCGGGTCGTCAACTCCAGGCTGTGCGTATTTGGTTCTGTCAACGCACCAGATAGCACGCAAAACGAATTCCCTACCATTGTTACATCCAAAATGTCAAATGTCTGCGGCTTTATGGTGCCGAACAGACGGTGGAAAAGAATCGAGTGGAGAACCGCGCACAGCACATCTTTTGTGGTCAATCGATCCAAAACCTGGCTGTCCACGTATCAGTTACACGTACAATTCGGAGTTCGTCTATTCTTACCAGGTCAATTGTGATGGTCGGATGAGAGCCGTTCATCGCTCAGAGGTGGATGAAAGGGAAAACAAGACATGAGCGCACAGACCCCACGCTCAGCAACCTGCCTCATGCCCAGCGAATCGCGTATTATGTAAGGCGAATTTCCAAGGAAGGCAAGTCTACGCACTCGCGCTTGCTGAGTGCGAGCTCATTTCCATCTTCACCTCCCTGTCCCTTCCCGTCAAGTCTTTCAACATGCAGGCCGGAGGACAGACACCAGTGTTTGTTATGAGTGTGTATGAGCGCCTTAATGTGCGATTTTTGGCTAACACGTCTGCCAGACACGGCCCCGGAGAGGCAGTCCGGGAGGAAAGCTCAAATCTCTAACATCACGGCTGCGAAGGTATGCTGCCTCTAAACGCGTCAAGGATACGACTCTCATGTTTTATGGGCGTGCAAAGACAGTAGCAGATGTTATCCGGACATGTTTGGGTCCCAAGGCCATGCTTAAGATGATCCTGGATCCTATGGGCGGCATTCTGTGAGCACTTCTGTAGCGCGTCTTTCTTCACTGCTAACAAGACATGGGGCTAGTCTGACCAACGACGGAAACGCCATTCTGCGCGAGATTGATGTCGCACACCCCGCTGCGAAGAACATGATCGAGCTGAGCAGGACGCAGGACGAGGAGTGTGGTGACGGTACGACGAGTGTGATCATTCTTGGTGCGTTCTATGCTACGTATGCTATGTTGCACGACTCGCTGACGTTTATGCCGATGCTACAAATAGCTGGAGAGATCCTTGCGCAGTCACTCGCTCAGCTCGAACGCGACATCCACCCCGTCGTCATCATCTCCGCATACAACAAGGCTCTCAAAGAGGCTCTCGAGATCATCAAGCGTATTTCCATCCCCATCGACACCCATGATGATGCACAGATGCTCTCGCTTATCAAAACTTCTATTGGGACGAAGTTCGTGGTCCGGTGGTCCGACCTGATGTGCAAGCTCGCACTGGACGCCGTACGCACCGTCGCAATGGAGGAGGGCTCTATCAAGACCATGGACATCAAGCGTTACGCGCGCGTGGAGAAGATCCCTGGCGGAGAGATTGAGGACAGCAAGGTCCTCAGCGGTATCATGCTCAACAAGGACATCACGCACCCGAAGATGCGCAGGCGGATCGAGAACCCCCGTATCATCCTGCTCGACTGCCCGCTGGAGTACAAGAAGGGAGAGTCACAGACGAACATCGAGATCTCGAAGGAGGCGGACTGGTCGAGGATTCAGGAGATCGAGGAGGAGCAGATCAAGGCATTGGTCGAAAAGATAATCGAGTTCAAGCCTGACCTTGTCATCACGGAGAAGGGCGTCTCTGGTGAGTTGCCCCGCCGCACTCCTATCAAGCTCTCGCTAACGAGCATGTAGACTATGCACAGCACTTCCTTCATAAGGCAAACGTGTCTGCGATCCGACGAGTTCGCAAGTCGGACAACAACCGTATCGCACGAGCAGTCGGCGCGACCATCGTGAACCGTATCGAGGACCTCCGCGAATCCGACGTTGGCACAAAGTGCGGGCTGTTCAACATCGAGAAGATCGGAGACGAGTACGCCGTGACGCGCTGCTGGTGCTGATAAATTGGGCGCTGACGTCCTGACCACAGGTACTTCACCTTCCTCACGGAGTGCAAGACGCCGAAAGCGTGCACGATCCTCCTTCGTGGGCCTTCAAAAGACATCCTAAACGAGATTGACCGCAATCTCGCGGATGCGATGTCCGTGGCACGGAACGTGTTCTTTGACCCGATCCTTGCGCCTGGCGGTGGCGCAACGGAGATGGCCATAAGCGTCGGCCTGCACGCGAAAGCGCGAAGCATTACCGGCGTGGAGGGCTGGCCTTTCAGAGCAGTCGCGGACGCGATGGAGGTCATCCCGCGGACGCTGGTCCAGAACAGTGGCGGCAACGCGATCAGAGTTCTGACGGAGCTGCGGGTACGTCCCCGTTTCTCCCACCGATAGCCCGCCCGAGTTGTTACAGGGTGCTGACAGACGTGCTTCCCCAGGCTAAGCATGCCAACGGCGAGCATTCGTGGGGCATAAACGGTGAGACCGGAAAGATTGTGGACATGAAGTCATATGGCTTGTACGAGTCTGCGAGCGTCAAGGTGAGCGGCTTCTTGATGTCCTCCGTTGACGTTGGTCGCCTAATGGTTTTACGCAGATCCAAATCCTGAAGACCGCTATCGAGGCGGCGCGGGTGCTCCTGCGCGTAGACGATGTGGTGCAGGCTAATCGGAAGGACAGGGAGAGCGGGGGAGGCGGTCCCCCACCGGAAGAAATGATGCAGGAGTGATCTGTATCCCGGCGGCTATGAGGCGTGCTTCGAAGCATATTGACAACCAGCATTTGAACTCCATTTCGCAGTCCAACGCAACCTACCTACTCCCTGAGAAATAGCAGTGACTCGTCGTAGTGTAAAAGCTTCCGTGATCATATTCAGCATTCGGACGTTAAGGCCGAAATGGAGGCGTCGATCCGTTAATTCCGATTTTAACTTCACTCGATTCGTGGCGCTGCATAACAACGATCCGAATAAGGGGCAGTTCTGCGAGTGACACGCCTGCAATGGACGTCCAGCTCGTAGTCATCACGGATGGAACATGCACATTTGTCTTTGGAGGGTTCAATTGCAGGGAGCGTTAACTTTGTTCCAGACAGATCTGTCAATAGCTCAACGAGCGGAGGAGACGCCCATACGATCGGAGGCGCCATGCGCGGTGAAGATTTGCCCTCTTCGCGCTATGTTGCAGCGACCTGAAACGATTTCGCGTCCAGCGCAGCGAGACAGAGGCGACAACTTCACTCCAGTAAGTCGCAACCCGAGGCGAACCTCTCGCGAGAGGATATGTCGCCAGATCAGCAACGGGTCGAGTCTGGGAGACGACGATGCCGAGGCGGCAGGCTGGAGGCACGCATGGGGACCGTGCCAGAACAGCCAGAACGCCAAGATCTCGAGGCAGATCCAGCTTCTACGAGTTCTCAAATTTCTCGCTAGGCGCACAAAACATTTCTCCACGAGCCCTCCATCACCGGCTGTCATGCGAGGCTTCGTCAGGTTGCGTCCTGATGCGCTCTGGAGGCTTGCGTTGCCCAGATGATACAAAGGCACGCCGCCCAGGATGGCGCCGTTCCCTTTCCTCGCCCACTATACGTGCTGAATGGTTACGTCCGGCGAACCATGCCGTCCATTCTAGACAGTATCCTTGAGGTGAACAGCGACCAGCTGCTGGCCCCGGGCATCGATGCGAAAACGCTCCGCAACTCCCTCGGAGCCGTCCTCCTCGGCTCGCTCATATGTTGTTTGTGAGTAAATAATATCCACGATACGACAAGACAGCAGCTGATTCGTGATGCAGCCTCACTGGCATCGTGAGCATGCAGTCCGCCATGTACTGGCGCATCTATCCCAAGGATATGGGCAGAATCAAGGCCACGGTATGTCCATTCTGCCTTTCCCGAACAATGGTGTTGAATAATTGACATGTTTGATAGGTCGCAATCGTCTGGTGAGCTTACATTTGCTCTCGCGACTAGGATCGCACTCAGGGGGAAATGTAGGGGCGTGGATTTTGTGCATGCGTTCATGGCGTGCGCTGCGAACTGGACTTACTTGATTGAGAACTTCGGCAACCTCGACGTGTCGACGCACATCACTTGGTAAGTGTGAAATTTCGTAGCTGAAGACGTAGCTTATAATGGATTATTTTTACTAGGTCCGTAGCAGTACGTCTGTTTCCCTGAAGCAATGGTAGACCCAGTCTCATGGTCATTCTTTGGATAGGTGACAGTCGCACTGACTGTGAGGATTAGCCCTCTTTCGTCCGTTAATTTCACTCACATTTGTTCCAGGCTCTTAACACCTTCCTAGTCCAAGCGTAAGTCCCTCTGTCATATTCGCATTTCATCGCAGAACGCTAATTTGATTGCACTGTCTAGGTTCTTTGCACACAGAATTCACACGCGTAAGTCTCACTGACATCCATGCGTCCCCCCAAAGACCTCACACTGTTCACAACAGTCAGCCGTGGAATGTGGTGGATCACGGCGCCGATTGTGAGTTGCATCGCACAGTCCTCACATTCGGGCAGCCCTGACATTTTCCAACAGACGATTCTGGCATTCCTGCGACTCTGTGAGTTTGTGCGCGGTTAGAGGTGTGAAATATGTACTCACGACGTTTGGTATGCAATAAGTCGCCGCCCTCGGTATGTCACCCGGCTTCGTATCATTCCCCTGCAGTCAGCTGACCCGCTGTCCTTTCCCCAGTGTCAACTGCGGAGATGTACGTCTAGGTTTGAAAGAGGAAGTTTAATATTATAACTGACGTAATGCAACATTTTAGGATCCGTCTGCGAAGCTACCCCGCTTTCGTGGACCAGTTTGCCGTGAGTTACTTGCCGCTTTGGGCGACGTTGCGCTGAGAAGTGTGTCGTGCTAATCGGGGCCTGCAATGCTCAGTGGGTCTTCACCGTCGGCCTGTCGCTGGGCGCCGTGGTCGACATCCTGATCGCCATAGGACTTTGCTACTTCCTGCGGCGCGGTCGTACAGGCTTCTCGAGGTTCGATATTATCAGTCCATAATCGTGCGCGAGTGTGATGCTGACGTTCCGATACTGCAGTATGGACCGGATCATTGACTCAATCACCCTGTACACCGTGGAGAATGGTCTCCTGACGAGCGTCACCACTGTAATTTCGTTGATTTGTGTACGTGCCGCGGGATGGGTACCACATCAGGTTATTGACGCTGGCCGTAGTGGGTTACGATGCCACATAACCTTATCTTCCTGGGTCTGCATTTCGCTATCAGCAAGCGTGAGTCAAATGACGTGCTTTATTGTCAGTCCAACTAAACGTTTGTTCCAGTCTATGCCAACTCCTTCCTCGCAACGTACGCATTTTTGCATTACCTACATGAGCTTGGTTGACTCAATGGTTCCCTGCCAGGTTGAATGCCCGCAAAGCCCTCATGACCCGGTCACAAGGCTCGTCAGATCGCGGAGGCGACCATGCTCTGCCGGTTCTCTTCCCTGACAGCTACCGCAGTCGGGGAGTGTTCAGCCGCTATGGGGTACGTACGATGTACATGAGCCTGATCTGATCCTGATACCTCTCACAGGCTGCGAATACCGGCGTTGACCCCGTGGGCACGAAGGTATGGACAGTATAGGCGTCTATTAGTTTATGGATGCTGAAAATTGCCGCCCCCTCTAGGTGCAGATCAACGTCGAGAAGACGATCCAATGTGACAACGAGGGCGAGCCCTCGGATCACGCGACCAGCGACCTCAACCCCACCGACGACGAAGACGTCGCAAAAATCTCGCGTGGATGAAGCAGCCCAGTCTTGTCCTATGCGTCCCTTTCGATGCCGAAACACCCGTAGTAAGCCACCGATTCATACCGCTCGCCGGACCACTATCCGCGCACTCCGCCTGCGACACCACGACCGCACACCAGCACCTCCGCGAGGCCCGCCTACCGTACCATACACCCGCAACAATCCGTCTTGCAAATAAATTGAATGAACTGAACGAATCCAACTACTATCTCTCCTTTGACGTCCGCACGGCGCCGAGTCGCGTATTGAATATAGTGTGTTTAATACCCTGGTGTTCTGCTCTTGTCGCCCCGTGCGGTATATATGGCTGGGTATCGAGTTGTATGAACAGAGGCGTTACCGTAATGTTACATGATTCAATGGTAGTGTTTTTGATCCCGATGTTGGGAGGGCCGAGGTTGTGCATAATCGAGGGTCCTGCGTGAGATATTGAGGCGATTGTGCAGCCGGACTGCGATGAGATCTCGTTGTTGGCGGCAGGGCGCTTCCGGTGTCCCAGATATGTTCATTGATGGCGTTAACTCGAACGTGCTCGACTGGTCTCTTGTGCTGTCACCTTCTGCGAAATATGATCTTGTACTCTTACATGGAGCTCTGTCTACTGGTTTAGATATGTGCGGATCATCAATATTGATCTCGACTACGGAAGTCTCGGTCAAAATGTCCCACCTCACCCGGGCAGCCACGTAAGCTCCGACACACAGGTCTGCTCTGGAATGACTGGAATACCTGATCTGGTCTAATCCTGAATCTTGTCTGGGGGATCTGCTCTCGATATATTAGAGGCAGTGCTGCTGACCGCAGCTTCGCGGGATGAGTCGTGACACGTACGACGAGTGCATCAGGAAATGATCAAGTGGGCTTTAACGCCTTTTACCTGCCTTTTTGCGTCTTCCCTGCATTGCCACGCGCCGTAAAGGCGTTCAAGTACCATATCAAATGATAGACGGACAGACCGAATTCCAATATCAGGGCCGACCGCCATTCCTCGCGTCCGCTCTACACAATCGGAGATCACCTCACCGACAGTCCCGCACAGCAGGTCTGCCTGAAGCATGCAAACATGGAGAAAACGGCGCCCAGGCATACCAAAAGCCGCGCTGACGGCGTGCGTGAGGCCAGCATGGGACGTTGTCCGCGGGACGGGACGGGCACGAGCAGGCTGCAGCTGGGCTTCTTGCGCGCCCCTCGCATGCATCTGGACGCCCGTGTCTCTCCACAGACAGCGCGCGCCTGGTGCCCTCCGTGCCACTGAGAGCTCCTGGCTGGCCTGCGGTGCGGAAGCAAACCCAAATCCCCCTTCTCGCTTTGCCGCCCGTTTCGAAATGCCCGCATACATAGCCCGCCGGACTCGGCACGGGCGTGCTCCCCTTCTGCCCCTGTGTGTCCGCTTTCTTAGTACTGCCAGCTCGCCTGTCCCCCGCCGCTCCCCGCTCCCCGCCCCCGCCACCGTCCCTGCGCACCGCAAGTGAGGATGTTCTCGAGCAGCCCGCGCCCGACGGTGGGCTCGATCCTCGTCGGCGGCCTCCTGTCCAGCTTGTGAGTAACGGCATGCGCGTCCGATGACCCGCGAAGCGACGAGCGGCGCTAATGCGGGAGGCCAGTCTCTCGGGGACGGTCTTCATGCAGTTCATTTTGTACTTCAGGATATACCCCAATGATGCGTTTCGGATCAAGTCGATGGTACGTGTTCCGTTTGTGTGCTTTGCGATGCTCTGATGCGATTTTGGCTTGCAGGTTGCCGCGATATGGTACGTCTCCATGCGTCTCCGATGGTCCTGCGATGAGCTCTTATATTTCGCTAGGGCTCTCGATATGTTTCACACTATCATGATTTACCTTGCGTGCTGGGATTATCTCATACGAAACTGGACAAATGATGCGATCTTTGATTATATACCATGGTGCGTAACCTACCCCCTGTCCTGCTGCACGGTCTGACACGATCTCAAAGGATGATTGGGGTCACAGTAGCACTCACAGTAAGTTCCGAGTGTCATGCGTTTGAGTCTCTACTCATTTGACCGACAGGCACTCATTACATTTATCGTGCAATGGTATGTCCAATGTTTGCGCCATTGACTGCTGCTTGATGCTGTTACAGTTTTTTCGCATATCGAGTCTACACAGGTATGCACTTCGTGTCTTGTCGCTGTCGTCTCGAGAGGTTGATGAACGGCACGACAGTCAGCAACCGCAATATATACGTCACTGCTCCTATCGTGAGTCTGCCTACTGCATCAATCTGCGTAATAGGCGTTAAATATATGTTAGGCTTTCCTTGCTTTATTGCGTGTAGTTTTTGCACTCGGTGCGTAATCGTCCATGCATATTCGACGATGTTCTCAAAATGACTCGCGACTATCTCAGTATCCATGGGTGAAATGTGCGTTCGGCTTGCGACCGTCCTATATTCATCTTTCATAATCACTTCTGCAGGATCCGCCTCAGTAGCTATTCTGCATTTTCTTCGAGATATGGTGTAAGTATCCGTGCATCTCTGCGTCAACGAATTATTCAATTAGAGCAATCAGTGGGTCTTTACAACAGGGCTATCCCTGTCGAGCGCTCTCGATGTTCTAGTCACTGTTTCGCTTTGCTATTTCCTCAGACGAAGTCGATCTGGATTCAAGGGGTGCGTACGAATCTTGTCTACCGCTATCGCCGTCTTGTTAATGTCACATCATGCAGGATGAATCACATTATCGATCTTCTCACTTTGTATACCGTACAAAACGGCCTCCTAACAGGGTAAGCCAAACGTACTGCCTAATTTATAATTCTGCTCATCCCTCGCCTAGTGTTACGACAATCGCAGCACTGATATTAGTACGCCTCTGTCTCTTAGATCGGCACTCACGATGCTAACACGTATGCAGTGGCTCGCATTATCAAACTCGCTCCTTTTCCTCACTCTACACTTCTGTATCGCAAAATGTGAGCTAGTGCACATTCTTACATCCTAAGAATACATGCTCATCCAGGCCCCTCAGTGTACGCAAATTCGTTGCTAGCAACGTACGTAGCTTCGCCTGTGCCGAGCCGACGTCCTCTTACTCCATCACTAGCCTTAACGCCAGAAAGTCGCTACGCCGCGCGCAGACAACCGTCGAGAGCCACTCGATGCCCGTGATTCTCTCAAGCGACTTGGGGAGGCTTGGGAGGTTCAGCAGCGCGCGAGATGCGGTAAGCACTCCCAGTGCCTGCCGAGATCTGATATTGACCACGCTGCGATTGGCGTCATAGTCCGACCAGTCTGGAGATGTACCTATGTCTAGAAAAGTATTCCGTTCCATGGGTAGCTATGTGCTGCATGCTGAGACTTGTCTTTCTCACAGCCCGTGCAAATCAACGTCGAGAAGACCGTCAACAGCGTGTGCGATTATGACGTCGAGGCGGCATCCCCGACCGATACAGAATGATGTAGCTCTAGTTTTCGTTGCAATCATGTTGATGTACTTTATGGGGTGTAAGCGATGTGCTTTTTAAAGACGGAAGCAGCGCAATTTGCGCGAGATTCTGAGGTTCTAAGCTTCGCGAGATATAATTGGTTGAGAAATTCCGTGGATCTACCGCTGGCACCCGGCAGCTGTAGCGCCACGCGGAAAGTGCTTCCCTGCGCTCGCTCGCTAATGACTCTGCTCTTCTTGCGCGACGTCCGTTCCGTGAGTTGAGCGGAGGAAGCGTGCTAGTCGCGGGCAACCATCCGCATTCCGCTTTATGAAAACTAAAATGAACGTCCGGGAAGTTGTGCGCAGCTCATGCGAAAAACGCCCGGCCGGCAAGTTGGGTGCGACCGGTGCGAAGCGTCGAACGTCGAGTGCCCTCCGGCTCTTGTGGGGGACGCTGCCCAAGGCTGCCCAGGGCATGCAGTGGCGGACGCTTGCCCCGCTTGGCTGGAGGTTTCAGATTTCCAGATCTTCTCGGATCTGATAACCACACATGGGCACGGCGGAGCCGGCGCCGGCGCGGCGCCAAGCATGCCGACGAAGCGGGGCTTCTAGACGCATGCCGCATTTGGGTACAGTTTTTTACCGGCCCGTGGGACACCACCGGTCAGTGGGACAATGGCCATTTTTACCACCATCGGTAGGAAAACGTGCTCAGAGAAATTTTATGAACACTTTTACTCCTCGTACGGATATCCACCCATGTGTATGAGGCGCTACCTCGAGGACTTAGCTTGCTACGGCCAAAAACATACGGATGTGGCTGAGAATTGAATCTGAAAACCTGCATTTTAAGTATGCTCTCCCTTCATTTTCAGCAGCAAGGACGCTTTTTTTTTGTTAAACCGTATGTCATGTACACACCCGATTTTTCTGAGCCAAATCCATTTTGTTCTGCAGTAGAACGAGCGACAAATTGTCAAAACACAGCATAGGGGTACGGAGAACGTCCCAAATTGGAAGGTGGTTTGGCGGGGCCGGAGTGGCAGATTGGCCAAATCGGGAAGCGTCCCACTGACTGCAATGAGACTGATAACGAACTTTCCGACAGATGGTCTTGCTCCTCACAGCACAGTCATACATACGTCTTTTTGATACATCAGAAATACAGTTTAATCACGTTCCTAACCATCGCTGTACTATTTTTTCCCGATCATGTAGATATGCATGACTCCAAAGCTGAACACAATTTCAGCGTCCCACGGGCCGGTAAAAAACTGTATATCGTTGCCAAATTGGGGGCGTCCCTGGCGGGGCGGACAGCGCGTATTGAGACGCCGGGGTGGGTGCTGCCGCGTGCGGCCCGGTGGCGACGGCACAGCCGGCAGGGCGCGGCAGGGGAGTCGCTTGCAGCTGCCTCCAGTCGCGCCGGGCGTGCTCATGCTTGTTCGTGGTCGTCGCAGGGCGCAACCCAGGCTCCGCGCGAGCCACGCTGCGCTCAGAATAGCACGCCGTGCCGCGAGGAGAGGGCCCGGCAGTGGCGGGGCGGGGCGGGTGTGGCTGAGGATGCTGCGATCTTAGTCTCGCAAGCCAGACGTTATAGGAGGATGGCTGCGCCACGGAGGCTGCCGAGCGGAGATCGAAAAACCAGGGCGAGCATCCTCCTATAACGTCTGGTGAGTTTTGGTAGGGCGGGTGTAGATAGGTCCTCACGTGATGTCAACGCGTCGGTCGCGTCGCGCTCGTGGCACTGCCAGCAGCCCACCGCGCACCATCTCCCGGGCCTTCTCCTCGCATACATTCACTCCTCTGACTCTCTGTTTAATAGTGTACTCTAGCTAGAATATATACAGCCTCTGTCTCTGCTCGAAATATGCCTGACAACATACCACTCAAGTCCGAGCCAAGTACACCTCAAGCCGGCATCCCAGTCGCCTCGGCAGACATCCACATGTCAGACTCACTCAGAGCCCCAGAGATAGAGAGGCAGGTTGAGAGACTGTGTGGTCATGAAGTCCAGGACATTCCGGACTCGCCGTGCTATATCACCAGATTGCTCAAGTCTTGCACATAGTGTCGCAGTATGATCTTCATAGAATAGTCTTCCTTCATGTCCTTGAATGCTCTGGGTATGTCCCATTAGGCCCCAAGTTACTCTGAGCTGCGCCGAAGGAGCTGTCCTCGAGCTCCCAGGGCGCCGTGTCAAGTTCCAAAGTATCACTCTCTGCATCAGAATCTTCATCCTCGGAGGAATCATACTCGAGCACATCTTCCAGGTGATCACTCATGGTGGAAGAGGTATTAACAGAAGATATATTCGGGGCCACGCAAGCTTGTCTACAGTGGTCGATCGTACGCGGTGGGGCGCATATAGTGAGTGCTCGAGGGGCCGTGCGCGACGCGTTGACATCACCTGACGACCTATCTACACCCGCCCTACCAAAACTCACCAGACGTTCGTGCTGCGTCGTCGCTGGAGATTTTCGATCTCCGACCGGAGGGCGCCGAGCAGCACGTGCGGATGGGAACGAGACTACTGCGATCTGGGGTTGGCAGGTGCCCGTGTCTTTCGACCTGTCTGACATCTGTGGCTTGATCTGGATCCGGCCACCTTCGTCTGCTGGTCACGCTGCCTACGTCGCTACCGAATCCAAGGAGCCTATCATAGCGGGAATCTGGCTAGGGCCCGCGCGCGTCTCAGCGCGTCCGCGTGCACGTCGGACGCTCCCCAGCTGGGTTCTGGTCTTCTGACGCTCGTAGTAGTATATACTGCAACTGGTGTACTCTGGCGCGTTTTGCATGTCCCCGCACGGAGATGCTCGAGCCGCCATGATCATGAGCTCCCCTGCACCGTCTGTCCAGGACACCGTCGGCGCCGTCCTCGTCGGCTCACTCTTTTGCGCGTTGTGAGTGTTTTTGTTGTGCTCGCGTGCGCGTGTGGCTTGTGCTGCAGGGATGGCTAACGCGTTCTTGGGCTCAAAGTCTCTCGGGAACGGTTGCGATGCAGGCTGCGTTTTACTTTATGCAATACTCCAATGACAGGCTGAGGAACAAGGCCATGGTGCGTCAATTCCCTCGCCGTGTTTCTAGCCACAGCACTGTGACTGACATCATACTAGGTCTCTATCGTGTGGTTCGTATTTTGCTGAACGGCGCGTGTCCCTTTGCTGAGCTTCGCACCCGCAGGGCAGCGGACTCTGCACACACAGCAATGGCGGCGGTTGCCGTATGGATGTATTTTATCGACATGTGGGGTCAGTTCGACAGCTTTGACTATATCCCCTGGTATGTCCGGTCTTCTTCGTACGCATGGATACATCAGGTCTAAGATATTTCCCTTAGGTCCATCGCGGTGCGTGCGTCAACCTTATCCCCACATATCATTCCTGAACAGCCCCCCTCCGTTTCAGGTGACAGTAGCCCTCACGGTAAGTCCCCCCGCGCTGCAATGGACGCCATGGCTGATCCCATCTCTAGGCTTTTGTAACATTCATTGTACAATGGTGCGCCGGTCGCCAATCTGTCTCGTTCGCTACTAATCGCCCTGCAGCTTCTACGCGAATAGGGTGTATCTCAGTAAGTCCTCCCTATCCCTTCCCCTCACGCCATCGGGTTCTCACCAACCGGTCTTGCAGTGAGCGGCGGGAAATGGTCTCTCACAATCCCCATCGTGCGTCCCCTCCTACTCACCTCATCTCCGCACAAACTCCAATAGTATATGTCAGGTGGCTTCTGCGTTCGTTCGATTAGGTATGCACCTCACCTTGGCATCTCACCGGCTTCGTACTTAAAGAGCGGGACCGCCCGGACAGTCGCGGCATTAGGTTCGTGAATTTGACTTTGTGCTATTCTTGGCCCGCTGACGCGGAGCGCCCGTGGTTCTCGCCTCATCTAGTGTCGACATCCAAGATGTACGGTTGGACAGTTGGAATCACATCTCGCATTTGCATTGACGAATATCGAATTTTGATGACAGGATCGAGCTCCGAAGCTACATGGCCTTCTTCCACCGCGTCGGTGTGAGTGCTCATCAGACTGATGCGGTCTCAACGCAAATTTAATCGCTAACCTGTGATTGTGGCAGTGGGTATTCACGCTTGGCCTCTCACTCTCTTCTGCGGTGGATATTTTCATAACTGTAACACTCATGTACCTGCTGCAACGCAGCCGGACCGGGTTCAGCACGTTGTGAGTGATGATTGTGATTCCGATGAAGATGGCTGACGAGACTTCTAGCACGGACCGCCTCGTCGATTGCGTCACACTGTATACTGTTGAGACGGGAATGATCACTAGGTATGTCGCGAGAAGCTTGTAATGTCAGACTCCCTGACGGGGCGAATAGCATTGCGGCCGCTGTTTCTTTGATATGCGTAAGTTGCGCAGTATACGCGCCGTTCCCTTCCAGGCTACTAACTGGAGCAACAGTGGCTGGTCATGCCGGACAACTTGATCTTCCTCGCGCTCCACTTCTCGATCAGCAAACGTAGGTTCTAGAAGCACTGTCCATCTGCCTCGACTAACACCCACGCTTCGATGCAGTCTACGCCAACGCGCTTCTGGCAACGTGAGTGCTGATGGCTCCCCTGCGGCGCAGTTTCTGATGCACGCATTGGGCGCACTCCAGACTGAACGCGCGGAAGGCTCTGCGTGAACGGTCCTCCCCATCCAACGACCGGAACCAGCACTCGCTCCCAGTGTTGTCCACACGCTGCTTCCGTAACGCGGTGGGCGCCCAAGAGACCGGCAGAATTACGCCAGTGAGTATCAGGGCCCAACCCGCAGTCCCCATGGCATTCTGCGCCGGTGTGCTGATGGAACGCGCAGGTCCTGGACATCAAGCAAGCGGGAGAGCCATGTCACTCGGAGAATGCAAGTCGATCGGTATGTCGTCTCTCACCGCGCTGCACCCCAAATTCCAACTCGATCGCGTTTGTTGTGTCGGCAGGTGTCGCCTCTCACGTTCGACAAGAGCCATTTCGAGATGAAGGGACTCGGGTGGGATGTCGGCCAGGACTTTGCGCATTCCAAGGGTTGACCCTGACATACCGTAGAAGAACACTATATATGTTGTATGCGACTGCTTATTTATGCCTCACGAGAAAGCGGTCGGTGGGCTGCGATCGAGCTTTGGGCAAGCGAACAAACTGGTCGCTGCGCTTGCGGCCGTGTCCCTGGAGGTGGCTCGCGGTTGCCGCCGTCTAGAGCGGCCTCGCTCGAGCCGGGCGAATCCAGAGCGGAGGATTCCCAGAAAGGGGGCCCAGTAGCTACGCCCAGGGGGCGCTGGCGAGCTTTCGCACAGTTTGTATCGAACGACGTCCGCAACGTGCGCACGGGCGACTCGACCTTCCTCTCATCATCTACGCCCCCTGCCCGCTGTGGACGACGATGAGCAACGGCCCTCCGGCAACGTTCGCGGGACATGTTGACATGCCGCGGCATCGCGGCCATGCGTGCGGGTGCTGACTAAGCTGAGGTCATGCCCTCGCGGTCTGGGCCGCTGGCGCGGGCAGGAAGCTCCAGTGAATGCGGCGGGCAGGTGGACGACGCAGACGACGACGCACACCACACCAGCGACGCTGCTCGCCGACGCGCGCGACACTCATGAGCGACACGGAGCGCCAGCTCGTGCGGCGGTGGGCCCCCGAGGTGCGTACGCGCGCTGTGCCCGACGTTCGACTACGCTGACCAGGCACCGCACACTACCCTTTTCCCGCTCCCGACACCCGCCGATCCCCCGCCGCTAGCTCGTCGCGCTGTCCTATTGCATCTCGTGGCTCGGCGCGTACACCAGCACGCAGATCATCATCCATGCAAAGTACAGCCAGCGCGCGCTCGTCAAGTGGCTATGGACATTCCTCGCGAGCGTCGCGTTCGGGTTCTGCGGCATCTGGTCGATGCATTTCGGTGCGCCGCGTCGTCCTCCGAGCTCGGGTCTTCGCTGACAAGATTGGCCCGGTGTGCGCAGTCGGCATGCTGGCGTGCGGGCTGGACGTGAACATCGGCTTCGACCCCGCGCTCACCGTCCTCTCCGCCGCCGTCGCGGTCGTGTTCACCTTCGCGGCCTTCTCCAGCGCATACGCCACGCAGGCGATCGAGCGCTCGCGCCTCGTCCGCGCCCTCTCGCGCATGAGCAAGCGATACCGACGGACCTTACTCCCGCTTGCCCGGGCGGGCGCGGACGACATCGAGGCGGCGTACACCGCGCTGCCGACGACGGACGAGGAGGGCAGCATCCTGCTCGCGGAAGAGCGCACAGAAGGGGCGGCGGGCGTCGCTACTGCGGAGAGGCGCGAGGGCGACGACGTCTACGAGGGCGCAGACGACGACGAGCGCGAGAGCGTGCTCGAGCGCCGGAGCCTGGATGGCCAGGAGCGCGAGCAGGAACAAGAGAGGCGCACTGCACGCGCGGGGCACACGCCCCCGCCGCCGCCCCCTCCCTCGCTCCCCCTCTCGCCAAGCGCCTCCCGCGGCCAGCCCACGCGCCGGCGCGCGTCGTTCTCCGGGGCGAGTCCGCGGCACGGGCGCGGCCGCGCGCGCACGACGGGGCTCAAGAGCCCGCCCATGGTGCGGCAGCGATCGCTCCCGCCGGCGCAGGCCGTCCCGCCGCGCCTGTCGCACTCGCAAGAGCCCGGCGCGCACGAGTCGCCGAGCACGAGCACGTCGAGCTCCAGTTCGTCGCTGTATTCGCGCAACCTGTCTGGGACGACGCTCACGACTGGCTCAGCTGCGTCGACGTCGTGGGGCGAGAACCTGTACGTCGGCCTCAGCCGCGAGACGCGCATGCGCATCAAGGCGCAGGCGAGGGAGCGGCCCGTGCCCCTGTTCGGGTGGGGCTATTGGTGGAAGACGCATTATGAGACGCTTTCGGTGCTCGTCGTGCTGCGAGCGGCGGTGTGGGGCCTTGCGCTGGTGCTCATGCATTATTGCGGTACGTGTACTTTGGGTGTCTCCCCGACGTTGGGATCTGATGCTGTGTTCGCAGGCATGTGGGCGATGGAGATACCTAGCGGGCGGATCGCATGGAATCCGCTTATAGTGGTGCTGTCCTACGTGGTTGCATTCACTTTGTGCGTGATTGCGTGTATTGCAATGGTAAGTCCATGCTTCCGGACAATCCTGAGGTTCGACTAACCGCTGTGAAGGTGCACATGGAAGTGCATTTCGGTCGTCAAGTAGCTTTCAGCACCATTGCAGCCACGGGGGTCTGCTCCATGCACTATACTGGTAGGCATGCGTATTTCTGCGGTTCGCGCTCGATCTTGTTGAGCTAACTATGATTGTTAGGCATGGCCGCGGCAACATTCTACACCTACTCTGCCCCGTCACCCAATGCAGGCTATCCTCCCTACCTCCCCCTTACCATCATCACCGTGGCCGTCCTCGTATGTGTCGTGTCCAACGTTGTCCTCGCACACAGTGCCATAACAGCGCGCAATCGCATGGCGGAGATGATCCTCACGAAGCGCCGACTCTGGCGCATCATGGCAGAAAAGGACGCTGCAGAGCAGGCGAATGAGCTGAAGCAGCAGTTTATTTCTGTCGCAAGCCATGAGATCCGGACACCGTTGCACACTGTGAACGGCTATTGCGACCTGTTAGCGCGAACGGACTTGACGGAGGAACAGGCACTGTATGTGACGAGCATTCAACAGGCGTGTCATGCGATCAATGTGATTGCTGGCAATGTTCTAGGTGCGTGTTCACATTCTGAGAGTGCGGCGTTTATTGAGCATCATCGTATATATAGATTACAGCAAGCTCGACAGAAATAATGTCGAGTTATCTGCGCGTCCGGTTCTCATGGAGCCGCGCAAGATGGTCGAAGATCTTGCAAGGATCACAGAAGCAAAGGGCGTTCAGCCTGGTCAGCCTGGCGCAGATGTCATCATTTCTGTTGCTCATGATGTTCCCACCGCGGTATATCTGGACGAAACGTACACCTTCCGGGTTCTGATGAACGTGAGTTGTTCAAGCATCATGTGTTTTGAGTTATATTGAACCACTGTCCTGCGGCACAGCTCCTATCAAATGCGCAGAAATTCTGCGACGAAGGCTATATATGCGTAACAGTGTGGATGGGGACGAGCGAACAGCTCGTCGCTTCCGTCGCCGATACTGGTTGCGGTATTCCGAAGAACTTCCGCAACGCCCTCTTCGAACCGTTTCGGCAGGCAGACACGTCTATGACACGCCCACGACAAGGCACGGGCCTTGGGCTCAGCATTGTCAAGCATCTCGTGCAACGAATGTCCGGGACGGTGGAAGTCGACTCTGTAGAAGGCGAAGGAACGACGTTCACGGTCAAGCTGCCCGTGACATTGCCATCTTATTCTCCATCACATAGCAAGCCGCCCTCACCAAAGCCGACGGGGAAGCGCATGCGCGTGGTATACCGACACAAACGGACGGAGGAACTCATGATGCGCCTCTGGGCGCAGTTCGGCTACTCCATGTCTTCAGGCTCGCCACTCGCGCCGCCCGCGCAGCTCACGGAGGGAGTCGACGCGATCTGGACGGACTCCGAGAGCGTCATAAAGTCCCCGTCCCTGAGGCAGCTGCTCACGCCCGCCGCCCCGCGCGTGCTCCCGGTGTACATCGTGTACCTCGAGCGCGAGGACCTGCGCGCGCTCGAGCCGGAGCTCTCCGAGGCGCGCAACGTCGTGCTCGTGAAGCGCCCGGTGATCCTGCACCATGTCGTGCCGTGGCTGGAGCACCCCGAGGAGCATATGGGCGCGCACCTCAAGCCGGCGACGTCCAAGGTCCGCTTTATCGTCCCGCCCGAGCGGGCACCGTCCCCGATGCAATTGTCGCCGACGCCCGCGCTGCCGCCGTCCCTGCTTAAGGAGAAGTATAGGGAGCGCGAGTACGGCGCGGGGGAAGCGGGGCCGAGCCGGGTGAGGATCGAGGGACTGGATGTGCTGCTAGAGCCGCCGAAGAGGAGGCAAAGGGTGTTGTTGGTGGAGGATAATCTGGTCAGTGTCGATTTTCGATGTGCAGGATGGGAAATGTGTGCTTGTGCTGATGCTCCCGAGCAGGTGAACCAGCGACTGGGATGCCGCCTGCTTGAGAAGTTAGGCTATGAGGTGACCACTGCAGATGACGGACAGCAGGCGGTGGAGCTCCTGCACTCCACGACTTTCCAAGCATGTTTGATGGATTGTCAGGTATGGAATTGCGCTTGTACTGCGCCTGTATGTATGCTGAGCGCGCTGCACCCAGATGCCAGTCCTGGATGGCTTCTCGGCGACTCGGAAGATCCGTGAGCTCGAGAAGGACGGAATCCTGTCGGGCCACCTGCCCGTCGTCGCCCTCACAGCGAATGTCACGTCCGAGAGCGAGGACGAGTGCCGAAGCGCCGGGATGGACCATTTCCTGCCCAAACCCATAAAACTTGTTGGTGAGTCGTTCTCGTCACGGCACATAGACGACCGCCCATAAACAATGTATCCTGCAGATCTCGAATCGATCCTTGCGAAATGTGCGAGACCGCTTGAGGAACCATAACCTCCGACAATTTTCTCATCTTGGTTTAGCTATCTATCTATCCGTCTGATCTATATACCTGTGTTTCCGTCTGCATCTGGACTGCTCTCGTGTTCTGTTGTCTGTCGCATCTATATCTTCGTTTTCGCACCATTTTGACAAGCCCATTCATCCCTAGTATATTTGTGATGTAATTTTAGATCATGTAGAACTCCAAACACGAAGTCTTCAACACGCAGAGTTTCATTGATGAGCGTGCTTCGAGACAGCGACGCTGTATCAGTGCGCTGAACATCGGTGGCGTGCACAGGCTGGTCTCGTCATGAGAGATGCACGAAAAATGTGGTTTCTAACATCTACACTCAGGATACCGGAGTGCGAACAAGGGGCGCTAAGGCGATGAAACGAATTAGAAAGGCGACGAATGCGGCTCACAAAGCGCCCGATCGGCGGGATGGTGATGAAGATCAGGCTCCGAGTCTGCTCCCTCCCTCCCTCATCTCCATGATGGGACCGGAACAACATAACTTTTGACGATCGCCACACTTCGCCGGCGGACTCTCCAATGTGCCTGTGAGGCTGTACCATTGTCGATAATCTGTACTTTGGCTGGAACATGGTGATCGCTGATCCTATCTTGCGAGTGCATGTTCTCTTCGGATGGCTTGTATCACTGATGAACTTGCTGTTTTGCTCATGTGGTCGTCTCATTGCTCACAAACGGCGTGGCACTGTATCGTTCTCAGAAAGCTACAATGATGACTCTTTCTAGTCGTATGATAAACTGGAGATGCTCAGAGCTCTCTCCTCCGGTTCGCGTGCACTCGGCCTCATACTGTCCCGCTGAGCCCCAGGTGCTTCGCCCGATACACGGAGTATCGCGGATTTGTTTGGAGCGAGTGGGTTAGGACTCACCACGTGCGGCTCAGAAGACAATGGTTAGCGCTCTCCAGAATGAGGGCCCGGAAGACATTTTTCGCTTTTTCGCTCGCGTTGACACTGGAGTTCTCCCGGGAAGGCTCAATGATGCCGCAGGTGGCGTAGTCTGCGCATCGTGCGGCCAAGGCTATGCAAGACCTCTTCATGACTTCAAGTGAATGCACACAGGCTGTGCATTCAACTGCTCGTGGAAACGGTCAACCTAGGTTTCGATGACATGTCGCTGCGGCGTACTTCCGATGTTGTCGTATATTCGAATCGTCTAGCATAATCAGCCTTTTCGGAATGTCAGAGGACTAACAGGCCTTGCTAATCGCGCAATGAACGGGTATCTAGGCTGACCGCCTTCCACGATGTCGAGGTCGCTGCACTTACAAACGCTTCGGCTGTAGTCGGGATGGCGCTTGTCGAAGCTTCGAGGCAGTGGACTGTCCGCTCATGCGACCCCATGTTCGGCGTCGAGCTGCGGGGAGAAGCCATGTGTTGTCCAGGGCCGGGACTCGCATGCCAATTTTGGCCGCTGCTTTCTCAGGCGGCTTTGCTCCGTCCAGGAAAGGATAGGGTCGAGCTACGAGCATGTCGTCAATACACGCATCCGATCTCCGGCGACACCCTCCGCGAAAATTCGCTGGGCATCCTTGCCCCATCCTATATTACGACGCGCTCAATCACGGACATGTTTGGGTGCGCGTTGGGTTATCGCCCAGGAGCAAGGCGCCACTGCGAACTAGGGCTGCCCCAGGATCCGCCACATTGCCCTTGAGGCGACGTGCTTCTAAGAACCTTAGCAGGCGGGGCACGCTGCACGCGTATTCGGACAGCCGCTCCCAGCTGAGCTTCTCTTTGGATAAAGCCCTTTAACCTGCCACTCTCGCGCATCGCTCTCCAATCCGCCACCTTCACCCCTACCACCACCATGTCCCAACCACTAGAGCACTCGTCGCTGAATAGTACGTTAGGAGCAGGATTGATCGGTACGCTTATCGTATTCGGCGCTTCTCCGCGATCATTTCTGACCCAAATACAGGTCTTGTCGTTGCTGCCATGTAAGCCTAGGACCCTTGTCCTTGCGCGACTGCAGGCCTCATATCTACCAGTTTCTTCGGGATTACCAATGTACAGATGTACATGTATTACAGAAGATATAGCGAGGATCCACTGTATCTAAGGGTCTCGGTGAGCACCCTCGAATGGTTGTAAGCCTCTTGGTGCTGATTGGGCGCAGTTTGCTCTCCTATGGTGAGTACCTTGTATCGAGACCACGGTTCTTGACCTTATCTTCCGCAGGATTCTCGACACCCTACACCAAATATTAATCACACAATCGATATATACGTACGCTGTCACTCAATTTGGGAACCCCGCGGCATTAGGAATGCCAACATGGTTCGTATCTCCGCGCCTATCATCGTTATGTTCAATCTGACGAGTTTCGATGTCTACAGGAGCTTTTTGGTATGCATATCTCAATCTGTTTGATTGCTTTTTTCTGACAGAATTTTTGTATCACAGGTCAACGTGGTAGTGACAGTGAGTTCATATTCCGACATTTGTAGGGTCGATTTTTGACGACCCTCAGGGCGTGAGCGACGCGAGTGTTCGAATGTACGTCTTGACCTTTGTTTCCTTAATATATGATAGACTCATGTAATCCGTCCAGATTGTTCTCGCTTCGATTATGGAGATGTAAGGACGCAAGGCTATTATTAGTCCTCTCAGTGCTAAATATGGCTCTGCAGTCAGCGAAAAGAACTGGTACATCACGGCACCAGTGGTGAGTGAATACCATCATGCGTCATTGTTACGACGGCAGCTGATCGTCTCGTAGATGATTGGCGCAGTCGCTTCTCTTGGTAAGCATCATACGGGCCGGTTTAAATGTCTGCGAACTGATTCTTGCCATCTATTCATTAAGTCGGTAGCATTGGTGAGAAAAGTCTCCATTGAATCATGCTGCGCTATCTTTCTGACTCGCTCCGCTTGCAGCATTCACCATCAAGGCGTAAGTGGCCCTCCAAAGTTGCATGCGCGCTGTCGGACTCATTTGGCCTCGACCTAGTGCTCCGCTTCATAGCTTTGCTGCATTCTCGTCGATATCCGTAAGTCACGAACGTTTCATTGCAATTCTATAAAAGCGATGCTTATCATTGGCATGGATCATTAGTGGTGTCTGTACATCGGGCTAGCATCTGGCGCTGTCGCGGATGTGCTGCTAGCAACGAGTCTCGTCGTGCTTCTATGGAAGAAGCGCACCGGCTTTCATAGGTATGGCCCAGACTTCCATCCGCCCCTCATCGCATCCTGATTGGCGACCCCGCAGAACTGACTCGCTCGTCCGGACCTTGATGATATATACGATCAACTCCGGATTACTTACGAGGTTAGCCACGTTCGAACATCGTACCTTGCAAATATCCTGACGCTACCTGCAGTGTATGCGCCATCATGTGCTTCGTGACAGTAAGTGCCGATCTGAGCCACTCCCATGGATAGTAACTGACGCATGGCTGCAGTTTACTATCATGCCCGACAATTTCATCTACTTTGCCTTGTTCATGGTTCTGCCGAAACGCGAGTATGATCCTCGACCTCGGCATATTTGCAAACTGACAGGTGCATAGTGCTCCTCAATTCCCTCCTCGCCTCATACAACGCTCGGAAGTCCATGCGCGATGCGGCAGCTCCGACAGGCGACCTAGTGGAGATCCCTCCTCTGAATAGCGGATCACGCCGCACATCATTGCCAATTAGTTTCAGGCATTCAAGGCAGCACGGTGATCCGGTTAGTACAGCACCGCATTCCTTCGGCATATATGTACGTACCGGAAGAGCTAACCCGTGTGCACTAGATGCTCGGCATCCGCGTTCACATGAGCACAGAAACCAAGTCGGAAGCTCTGGACCATATATCAGAGCGCGGCAGCACCTTGAATTCGAGCGACTCGCCCGTATAGCGAAAGACTGCAAAAAAAACTCAAACTCAACCAAACAGCATGTGTCCATCTTGTTGGCGACCGAACCCTCTTGTGCAGAAGATGTCAGCGATATTGTAGCAATTTCCGAAGGTAGTCTCATTGCAATGGTTTGGCGCAGTATAATGTACTTTATTCATTAACTCACGGCATCCATTTCTGTATCTGGTCTTTCAATTTGAAGCACAAGAGTATCTACGCGTCGCGAGTATAGCATCTACTAGTAATGTCATGGGGCTGGGAATACACTGTATCTTGTTCTAGTCTTCTTCACTCAGATTTTGCGAGTAGCGAGCGGCCGGTCATCTCTTCTGGCTTCGGCAGGCCCTGCACATGAGACGCGTATTCAGCCAGCCATACACGATCACAGAGATAACACAGAACACCACGCACCAGAAGATCAAGGATGGTTGGTGCAACGTCGCACAGCGCGCCTTCCTCCTCGTCCTCGTCCTTCTTGTCAACGGTGAACTGGAGCTTCTTCGGGTCGCCCGTCATGATGAACGGCACGGGGTTCGTCGTGTGCGCAGTGTGCGGGTTGCCTGTCTCGGGGTTGATCATCTGCTCCGCGTTTCCGTGGTCCGCAGTGATGAGCAGCACGTAGCCCGCTTCCTCGCACGCCTTGTACACCGTCCCGACCGCCTTGTCTGTCGCGGTGATCGCCTCCACGGCGGCGTCATAAACACCGGTGTGACCGACCTGCGGCACGCGTCAGATGTGGGATCAGCAGCCAGGGAAAGGGGGCTAACCATGTCCGGCGGCGCAAAGTTGCACATGACGAAGTCATACTCGCCCTTCTTGACGAGCTCCGCGACTTTGTCCGCGACACCCTGCACACTCATCTCGGGCTGCTTGTCGTATGTTGGGACCTTGGGCGAGGGGATCATGAAGCGCTCCTCGTTCTCGAACTGCTTCTCGACGCCACCGTTGAAGAAGAACGTGACGTGCGCGTACTTCTCGGTTTCTGCACCACCTTTAACTTCGCTAGACAGACAGCAGACAAGGTTGAGGCGTACCAGCAACGTGCGCCTGCTTGACGCCCTGCGTTGCGAGCCACTCGGCGAGGACGTTGGTCATGGGCAGCGGAGGGAAAGCGACCGGGAAGGGGAACTCCGCGTTGTATCGCGACATGGTGGTGATATGCTACGAGGAACGGGTTAGTAAATGACACGACGCCATGCCGCGGACCACAGCTCGTACCAGATCCTTGGGAACGTCGACCTCCATCGGCTTGTCAGGCAGACCGAAGACCGTTGTAATCTCGCGCATGCGGTCCGAGCGGTAGTTGAAGAAGAACAGAGTATCGCCATCTGCGCGGCCACGAGTAGTATCATGGTTTGTTGTGCATTATCAGCCTCAGAGCACGTACCCTTGATTCTGCCCTCCTCGCTCAGGATGATCGGCTTCAAGAACTCGTCTGTCTCGTCCTTCTTGTAGTGCTCCTCAATGGCCTTGACCACATCGTCTGCCTTCTCGCCCTCGCCCTTGACGAGGCCGTCCACGGCGATTTTGACGCGCTCCCAGCGCTTGTCACGGTCCATCGCGTAGTAGCGTCCGACGACGGTCGCGATCTGGCCGTACTTCTCCTTCTCGAGGAATTCGAGGAGGTCCTTGGCATATCCAGCCGCCGAGCGGGGGGCAGTGTCGCGGCCATCACCAAAGAAGTGGATATAGACGTGCGGCACGCCGATCTCCTTCGCGGTCTCGAGGAGAGCGTACAAGTGGTGAATGTGCGAGTGCACGCCACCGTCGGAGACCTAGCACAGACCGATTAGCACATCTGTAACGCACAATCACGCAAGAGGACCGTGAAAGAGGACGATCGATGCGGTACTCACCAGACCCAAGAGGTGCAGGCGTCCATTGCCGTCCTTCGCCCGCTTGCAGCTGTCCACGATCTTGTCCGACTTGTGGAACTGCCTCTTCTTGATAGAGACATCGATCTTGACGATGTCCTGCCAGACGATCCGGCCCGCACCGATGTTCAAGTGCCTGCAATAATCTCAGGCTCAAGGGCCCCCGGATAATCGGTTCTCACTCACCCGACTTCAGAGTTTCCCATAAGACCGTCGCTGAGTCCGACGGCCAATCCGTGCGCCGCGAGCGTCCTGTAGCTGTGGGTCTCCGCGATGGAGTCCATGTTCTTCGTCTCGCCGGCATCGATAGCATCGCCCTTCATGCCCTTCTCCGGAGCGATACCCCAGCCATCGTGGACACTGCATTCATGGGCTTCAGTTTTCTCTCGTTCTCGATGTTGGCGTAGGCTACTCACATGAGACAGACCTTGTTCTTAACCTCGACCATGGTGATCAGGGAGGATGTTGGAGAGAACGTACGACTTTGCGAATTCTGTCTGCCGCGACGCGCCCCAGCGAACGACCCAGGACCTCCCAGGACGACCCAGATCTTCCTCCTCGCTGCCGCCGCATCTTATCTTATCGATAGACGCCATTCGGGATGAACGTGCGCGTCGTCTCCGCTCTATTACCACCTTGCCGGTGTCTTCCTCGAAGTCGACCATGATATTGTCAGCTGCTTGCATATTCATAGTACATGAGAAACTACTCGTACATCATTGGAGCCCGATCTCATAATTACGACGGAACTACTCAGAACTCTCGATGGCATCGACGTAGTCCGGACGAATCTGGACGACCTGGCTCTTCGTTTGGCGTTCTTCGGGCAAAATTTGATGTCCAGCTCGCCTTCTTGGGACTGAATCGAAGGGTGGGTGTATGCTATATGTGAAGCAGCTTCACCTTCCTTAGACTTCTACGGAAGGTGATTTTGCAGATACAGAGACGCGTCTGTCTTGACCTCCGTAGACACCTCGATCTGAACACCAGCACGTCTCTGAGACACAAACAACCCTTGGTGAGCTACACGACATAGGTTTAAGGTGAGTTTCTCACTTTATCTGCCCGTGTATTGCTTCCTGATGAGGAGTTATAGGAAGTGTTCGACAATGGGATCGACACAAGATCGCCTGATGGGCGTACGAGCTCTCGCATTTCATGCCTTCCGTTATAGGAAGCCAACAAGGAGTTGAGGAGAACTGCGTGTCGATTTCCGTCAGTATTTAAACTACCACAAGTATTGGTGGACAGCGTTGTCTCTCTTACGCTTCGGAAGGACCGTGAAGAACCCATAGTAGACGAAATTATTTGGCATGGAAGCGAACTAAGTCGCGTTCGTTTCACGTATGTTTTCACAGTAATATTTGCGCTTAACTTACCGTAATAAGACACAGGGTCTCACAGACGCTTTGTAAGAATGAGCATTGTTGTAATTACAGGCCCACGAACAATGAGCTCACCTTGTGATCACAGCCGAATTCACAGTATATAACATCAAAACTCGCATAACGGAATCTGTTCTACATTGTCTTGGTTAGAATGCATGGGACGTAAGTGGATGAATGTTGAACCTGTGAAATCCGGTTCGGCGTTTCCAGAGCGAGATGACCATTGCAGATGCCATAACTATATCGGATGCCGCTCCTGCACCAAAGCCGACGTACAATCCCCACTGAAGACTCTTGTCGTTAGAGGCGTGGCCAAACATCTGTAAACCTTTCTATCACTTACGCTCACGGAGATTGGTCTAAACTCGGTGGTAAAGTGAAGTGGAACGCTAAGAGATGCATGAGTTACGGTCATCCCATACCAGACATATCGCAACAATTACGCTTTGATGCAGAATGCTACACCTCAACAAGTTAGTCTTCCTCTACGGGTTACACTGTACTTTGCTTACCCAATGCCCCAACTAGATAGGGTCGAAGACTTAGCCGGAATGTATACTGAACAAAGGCTTAAGTCATTCTTACCAAACGAAGCGATAGATGCGAACATCTGTGAGTGCTTGAGTCCGTCTTCACAACTAGACTTAGTTGAGCATGACCTACGACTGGGATAGTGACTAGGTAGTTTCCTGTAACTGATAAAACACAACACGTCAAGATCATACTCAACCATTTGCGCTAGAGATTACGAACGTCTCCAAAGTCTGTGGCAGAAGAGTCTAGACATCAGGTAGGCACATGAGAATATCTCAATCGAAGGATAGTGGACGAGCTATGATTTCGACACTTACGTCCTGACGACAAGATCATTCACAGCCTGAAAAGTGCAGGCAGTTAAGCTCGATATATAGTGGCAGGATCAACAAAACTGACTGTAAGGACGATATTCCCCTACTCATGCATTAAGTATTGTCATCAAGGATACGCCACTATCTACCTACCATGTCACTCCTATGGCTGTGCATGAGGTCTATGCTCCGTCGCAGTATCAAATTTACCCACCAAGGAGGAGATATCAACGCCAGGTAGTTCCCGAACCCAGGTACAGTGAGGGCGTATACGGTGTGTGAAACCAATATTTGGTGCGCAGTGTCCAATATCCTTTGGGAATCTGGATTATCGGTTGCTTTGTGAGGACGAACGCAGCATACCATAGGAACCCGACCTACACAACCATCGTGTGGGCAAACGCTACAATATAGTGAGATGGATATCAATACTCACGATGGATTTGGTGACAATTGGATCGTCATCATATCTTCGAAAGTACATGTACGTCTGCACATTTGTAATGCCATAGAGACTATCGAGTTTTTTTAATAGCAAGAGACGTAGATGCTTGAATGGTTATGAACATACACTGCCGAAAGAATAAGGCCTTTCGATGTGTGAGTTCAACTTCTACGGGTCAGCTTGAACATGTGCTTACCGACGACGCACGCCCCTAGTGTATTATCCAGCGCCGGAGGCTTCACAGATAAAGGAGGAAGGTCAGACGGTGATGACATGCCTCAGGTATCTGCGTTCGAGAGCAATGGTAGGGGTGCAGGGTTGCACTAGTCGGACTCGTTGGAATTTAAACATTGTCCACAGTATCGGCTAATGGCCTCATACTGATACGCCAGGCTAGGTTCCAGTGTACAAGGAATGCGGGGAACTAGGGTCCCGGGATAACGCATCGGTATTCGGATCAGTTGTCTGCTACCATCATGGCGCGCTGTTGGCCTGTCCTATTGATTCGTGCCAATAATCGGACATTGTGGGGTGGCGTAGCTCTATCCTAGCAAGTGGCAACTGATTCAGGTGTCGCCCAAATCCACGACTTAGGTTCCTGCACTCACGTTTTACACGGAGATCCACATGTATACCAACCAATGGTAGAGGAATATACGCAAGCGCTGTAGCCCCTCGACATGTGTCTCGTCTCTGCGTCGACATTGACTGATATGTCATCGGCAGCTTCTGTTCATCACCTCGGTACACGTATCAATGTATCCACAGCCTCCTGCGCTGTACCAAACGCTTTGTCCCTATGCCGAGGTGTTGGATGCACTTCACGAGCGAACTGAGGAGAGTATGGTGCATATTGCTCGTGACGCTGGGGTTCGAAGGCGACAGTATGCTACATATGTGGAGTCCCAACCAAGGAAAGGGCCAGGGACACTTATATGGAGAATGACAGGTACCACATCTTGGAAAGAACACATCATGTGATGCACGTGTTTATTGAGCAAAGGAACATAATTGCGACGGGATCCCGAGGATTGCGGAGATGCAGGACCGCAATCATGTGCAGAGGAAGGTGTTGATGGGCAGGGCGTGTCAGTAACCATACATTGCAAGCTGAATTGAGTGTCGCTGCTCTATCGCTGATTTTGTCAACGGTCTTTCATTCTTGATCTGGCATCTGTCGAGCTGTCAAGCTTGTCAGAATATCTGCATAACGGACCTGTGCTCACAGAAATCTGATAGACCTAGAGAAACTGAGCGCATCGCTTAGCTTACACATGCTTCTTTGTAGGGCAGCTCTGCGCAAATCGAAGAGCAAACATTGAGAGAATGATTGATCGAGTCTGGAAGTCGACATAGGTCCAGCCCTCGTACAGCGTAAATCATTGTGTCCTTACTAGAGTCCTTAGTACGTATGCACAGACATAAGGGCCTTCGTGATCAGGCCGTGCTTTGTTGCGATGTGGCAAGGCACCACCGACACGTCAATATTCAATGTGTGGCGTCTGTGACAGCGGTAACCGCTGCAAGGGCACTGTCATGATCGGTGCATTTTTTCCGCCACCACTTTTCACAGGAAACATAAATCTGCATCTCGCTGAACATCTATCATGTGAATTCAAGCTATCGCTACACATTGAACATCTGAAATCAGGCGGCAACCGAGGCCGAATTTCTCAAGTCGCACTCCCAGGGTGCCATCCATCGTGTGCGATTGTTCTGTCGAAAACATGTTGCTCCAGTGGAGGGAAGAAGATTCCTGGAGGTGCGAATCAGGGAACTAGTCAAGCTAGGTCCTCGGGCTCTCTCGAATGACCTAATATATTACGACATCGTGATTCCAAGACCCCGATAAACTTGTGTTCGACGACCTCGATGATAGTGAAGATGTTCACCGGGGCCGACTACCTGGCAGGTATAGAAGACTGCCGCGAACTATTCGACCACATCGATCGAACTGCCACTGCCTTGTAATATCAATTTGTCACAATATACAGGACAATTGCAGGCCGATGTCAGACCTCCCAGAGGGTTTTTGGAGAAGTCCCCGAGCAGGTGAGCGCGTGACAAACTTGATTCTTCACGACAAATACTGATGTACTCTGTCAAATTACCGATAGGAAAGGTAATCCTTCATCCTTGCTATCTCCAGAGGCTATATCGTGATGGTTAGCATGAGAGACAGTTCTCACCTCGATAAAGATGGCATCATATGCATTGGAAGTCCAGCGAGACGCACCGAGTGTCTGCGGCGGCAGGTGTCCGCATATTCTTCATTACAGACGATTACAGATCCTATGCAATGTGGGATGACCACACAAAAAGGCAGCATCGCTTTTCGATTCACATATCCCGACATGTATGCTTGCAACCAAGCGGTGCGGAAGACCCGAAGAAGTGAACGCCACTTGACGCAGCTGGGAAGACGGGCCAGGCTCTCCAGAGCTACAGGTGTGGAGACCGATGCTATGTCAACAAACATGAGGGAAAGCCACAACATGCACACCCCGCGACGCAACGGGTATGAGACGAGTCAACGAAGTACTGTCCAGTCTTTGTTGCTAGACTACACGTACTGCGTGATTATCAATAGTCACTGGAACGGAACCGCCCACCACGTCGCAAACGCTGGTTAGAGCATGCAGTTCGGCGCCAACATAGCAATCTTCTGCAAATGGAGTTGCGTGTCCTCGTTTGGGATGCCCCGAATGTTGTTGAGCCTCGCGCGGCCCACCCGTCAATGGATCAATGTGTCGTACACTGCTCTTGACGCCGAGTTGAGCGTGTCCAGTACCCACGTACAGGATACTGAAGTCGCCTCTCCCGTGGTGTGAAACAGCCCAATTGCAGCAGGGATCTTCACACTTTTAACAAGGGATCGGCTAACGCCAAGGTGTCCGAGATCCGTGGGCGCGAACAGGGCACAAGCGCAGCGCGCCGTAAAGCATCTCGACGTAGATGGTCTCATAGTTATAGAGTATTCGCGATGTTGGCTATGGAATGACATGCAACCGCGCTAACGCCCGAGAGAGACCTCAGAAACTAATTCGACAAGTATTCGTGACATGCTGCCCTTGTTACAGCTCGGTGTTAGATTTTGACAGCGCTTAATGTCGCTCAAATTGTCGCGATAGTGTTGAAGCCTCTACTCAGCCGTGAAGTCATCGCTTCTTCGGCTGAGATCAAACGGTCCTAGAACAACATCTACAGCGTTGTCCTCATTACCCAGTAATCGGACCAATCCTGTCGTACAGCATCCTTTGGCTAATATGAATTTATATCCAGGATATTTGCATTCCTACCCTGCCGATCACTTCTGAGTCTCCGCCGCAGTAGTAGTGCACCCTCTGTGTGGCCCCAGGGTTTCTCGATAACATCGTGCGCCATTGCAGTGGCGCACAAGATTGTCCCGTGAGCCCACGTTGGTCGGCGATGGAGGCCAAGACCCAGTGCCCGCCGAATAGTTATCTATAGTCTCCATGGGAGACTACGCCTAATGGAATCAGTCGAGTACGCAAAGCATCGATTATGACTTCACGAGCTACGGGATTCTATAGGGAGGAGCCAGTACTACATTGATGTATATGAACGTCCGGCGAGCATTATGGAGACAACGGTCTGTCATCTTGAGTCCCATGCTAAACGATTGTGCAGATAGATATGTACGTGGACAGAGATGCATCCGATGTGCGACTTCACCATATGATGTCGAACCCTCCTACAGACGAGGCATTGATCGGCGCGGACTGGTTTAGGACTTTGTCCAAGTCGTCCGATTCGCCTTCAATGCGCTTCTGCTTTGTCCTTTCCTTCCCTCTCAACGTTCCGCAACCTGCGGGGTAGTGACCTGATTTTGCGAGGAAGCCATCCAGAACAGGGCAAGCCCTAAGATAGTTACCAAGCTTCGTGCTCCTCTTAGCGAACAAAAGGAGAGTTCACCACAAACGCTTCGCTGTACAGCACGAATCTGGGATTTCGACCCCTGTGCGTGTAGCAAGTCGGAGTAAAAGGTTGGCAGGCGGGATGCCTCGACATGTCTATCGGGTGTTCCAAGGTTTTGCATGTTTGATAGCCAGATGAGAAACATCAGAGACGGCGACGATAGATATAGGAGCATCTGCGTTCCACGCCAGCTATGGATGAGTCGATGAGGTATAGCACCGGAGCAGACATGTACGTGGATCCTCCAGCGCTGTCACGTCGCTGCACGTCGACAACGACGCAACGCTGTCCGGAGATGCCGCGGTCACACTGGGTTGCTTCGGGCCGGCGCATAGGGTTGTGCGCTTTGTCGGACTCACTCGGAACTCTGCCCTTCGGATGGAGTCTCACGTCTCTGTTCATCAGAAATTCGATAGGTGCAGGGTGCCGCGCTGGATAGTGCACAGCCCCGCTTCTGAGTACTTAAGATGGGGACCTGAGTTCACTAACACTCTCTCACCGCCTCCATCATGGCATACATTGGGCAAGAAAGCGCCACCGCTGATGTAGTAGCTTCATTACAAAGCGAGTGAGTTCAAAGAAGTCCTTCGTAGTCCACTGGTATACACGTTCTAATAATTCGCACAGGTCTGTCCTACGATATTATCAGGCTGCGATTTGCGGTGCGCTCCACTGCTGAGAGTTCCTGTTCCATTCGCTAAACGAAGGATACTGTGTCTCATCGCGATATGTCACATGTCAGCTTTGATATTATATGAGCATTTTACGACAATCGATCAAGAGATAGAAGCCATGTGGTGGCGCCGGTTTAGCGTTGTCCCACTTCTCTTCCTCATGCGCTGGTCAGGTTTAACATTGTCTTTGTTCTTTGCAATAACATGGGTGAACGAGCCGAAAAACATCGCAGTAAGTGGATTAGTGCTTCGGTAGAGCAGAAAAGACTTACCACCAGAACACCAAATCGTGCTCAACCAGAGGTCAAAGAATGCGTCGCACTGGTCTTGATCATTCAACGTCTAATCTCATGCCCAGCTGTAAAACAATGCTCATAATCCTCTACGGGTTCATTGCACTGTTGACAATTTTGTCATCAGGTGAGTCTGCACACGCAGGAATGCAAGTCGGAACAATTGAGCTCAACATCATATCTAGTCTTCACAAGCGTTCGAATCTATTCCCTAAACTCACGGGATGTGCGTATCACTTCCGCCGTCACCGCCTTTAGCCTGGTGGCAGTAGCCATCAACGTGGTGAGATCTTAAGCCCCTGTGCCCCAATAATGAGAGTAGTCTGATTCCAGGCCTCTAGTACGTGTTTGTGAGGTCGTTCGAGATCACTGTACCTGTGTCGTCCGGGACTACATGTATACTTGGTATCGCTCTACCAATGCACACATACATGATGTAGGTTATTTTCTAGGCTTGTCAGAGCCGCTTGGCTAAAAGTTCTGTACAGGTGTACGTATCGATCTGTGTCTTGATTTTATATCACTGCAGCTGTCTGCACCAACATATAGTGATTGCCATATCACGCACATGTGCCATTGTTTCTGATGGCATCTATATCGCCGCAACTTTACTCAGAGCTGGAAAACATGCCATAAGAGCACGCAAATCTGGTGCTCCGAGTTCTCTCTTAACTCTGGTTGTACGAGACGGTTGGTAGAAGTATAGCATATTCCACCTAACAACACGCTGAATCCACGCTGTAGGTTTGATGTATTTCTGGTGCGCTGCTTCAAGCACTATATAGTGTTTGCGATATCCTTATTCCCAATATCAGCATTTTGGTAGGACTCAACCTTCTCCAAATTATCGCGACGGCTCTTGATGTGCGTAGCTTCCATCTAGTCGCCAAACCATCGAACAATTGAGAAACCCGAAATGGCTCAGAAATTCACCTATGGCATTGTGCTTACTGCCCCGTGATCGCATCAGTCATTTTGCAGACCGTTTAAGAACTGACGAAGATTTACCTGTAGGATGTCTGCAATCCTATGTTGTCGATCCCTACTGAATCTTTCACGAAGTGTGCGCCGAGAAGAGGAAACAAGAAGCAACGCATCTTCCACTTACCACTACCAGCGTCACGGCTTCTTCGATAATATTGGTGCGCCAATGCAGTGGGCCCCAGGCTGGTCCCGTAGTCCTACGCTAGTTGACGGTGACGGCCCGTCTGCAATCCCTACCGAATGGTTGAACACAGTTTCCATGAGGGACCGTGCCGAGTCGAGCTGGTGGAGCACGCAAGGAACGGATTTTGATTTTGCATGCCGTACTATTGTAGAGAGCGAGGTGCCACATCCGCATTGAGATCTGCGTGTGTGTCTCGAGCCTTTATGAGACTGGTGACCGAATACCCCTAGCCTGATACCGTGGGATATGAGCGACATTAACGCACCTCGGATCAGATTCAATCTATGGGTTGGCCGCGGTAGATAATTTATCATGAGTCAACATTGACAGAAACAATGGGTGACCATTGTTCGATATTCGGTTCTAGAGTACATATGTCATGATACACCCACCCGCCACTGCCGGATCCATTCTGAGGCAGCGGCGCCTACCAGAATATACTACATCCCGGCGGATCTCGGCACGATCAAGACCGACGGACAACCCTTTTGCAACTACCACGTAATGAGTTAGAAGCTCAGAGCGTACGGTTCAACGCCAAGTTCGCAAGCTTCTGTAATTGGACCTCACGCTCCTCTTCCGGAATGCCCCAATTCTCGATCAATTTCGCGCGGTCCTCCGGACGATGCACCAAGGCGTTATACACGGCCCTCCAGGCTGAGTTGAGAGCGCCCAGAACCCACGCATGGTGTAGCGAGGTCGCCTCTCCCGCGATGTGGAACATTCCGCCTGCGGCCGGGGCCTTCATGCTCGCAAATAGACTTTGTTGAACTCCGGGATGCCCGAATTGCGCGGGCCCGAAGAGCGCAAACCCACCGCGCGCATACGGGTCGCTCTCCCAGCTGTGCGCGTGAAATCCGAGCACCTTCCCGAAGTTCGTGCGCGGGACGCCATGCAGCTTCTCGAGGTTGTCTAGGATAAGTTCGAGAAGCTCATCCTCGTTCTGCGGCTGACAAAGAGCGCCGAGGCGTCGCGCATCCTGCGCCCAAGTGTAGCTCGCAAGAAGAATTCCTGGCGCATCCGGGCAGGCGAGTCCATATGAGGGATACACACAAGTGCGGATGGGCAGGTCTGTTGTCGAATGACCGCCCTTTATGGGATTGCCCTTCATGATGATAGGGTCCTCCCACCAGCGCCGTTCGAATTTGATCGCAATCTTTGTCGACGCGTCGTAGCGAAGCGCACGAATAGCCTGCTTTTGACTGTAGAGAAGCTCGCAGCCCTCGGTGTCGATAGCGGCGAGGCAGCCGAGTGGGACGGTGGAAATGACCTGCGAGTAGCGTCGAGGCCCAGAGCAAGTGATAACCTCCATAGTACCGGGACCGCTGCAAGAGTCGACCCGATGGATCTTGGTAACGCGCTGGCCGAGTTGAGGCTGGATCTTCAGTTTCTTCAGCATGCCGCGAATGAAGTTGTCAGACCCGCCATCGATGCATCTCCATCTGACTTCTTCCTCGGCAGTCTTCATCCTACGGGAAGGTGAAGTAACGTGTGGGCTAGGCCATCCGAGACTGAGCGAGTCCTGGAATACCCATTAAGTACCGTCGTCTCCTAAGCAACAAATAATAACATACCATAACACACTCAACGAAGGCTTGGTCGTAGAGCCCGGTCGCACTATCGAAGGACTCCAGCCACTCGACAACAGACTCGGGATAGCAGAGCGGCTCAAACGATGGTGGTTTCGACACAGTATTCGGGAGCGCTCCCACTACCCCGCCCGGGGATATCATGTAACCTCTCGTAGACTGATAATCCTGCGCTGACAGGAAGTCCCAAGCATCATTAAAAATCCGTTGTCGTTCTTCATCCGTCTTGGCGCCGCTCAGTCCCGCAAAGAGCTCCTTGAATGGGTCGAAAACCCTACTTATCCAGTGTTCGACACCTCGTTCAACGAAAATGTCCGGAACGGTACCACCATGAGATAAGGAGATATGGAAGTAGTCGGGCTGTCCCTCGGCTTGCATCGCAGTGACAGGAGGGCGGGCGTTGAAGTACTGAAGAGCGTTGTCGTTGCTGAGGTGGTAGTCAATGAGGAGGTTGTCGATCTCGACACGGCTGAACAAGTCGAAGACCCGACGCATGAAGGGGATATCAGGATAGCGCATAGCACCGATGTCGATGTAGTCATATCGAGCAGGTGTGTTGATGGGTGCATCGAGTCCCTGTTCGCCATTGAAGCGATACGTATAGATCCTCCCTCCGACACGGTCACTAGCTTCCAAAATGTCGTACTTGATACCGAGATCCTCAAGGATCATAGCGGCGTAGAGGCCTGCAGCGCCGGCGCCGATGATGCAGATGGGGAGGTCCTCGATAGCCTTCGCGTCGACGGACAGTACTTCATCAATATGATCGTCGATACTCTGTTCCGGCGTACGTTCTCCGGGAGGACCAGTAGGCGTAGCATTCTCGATAGTGGAGTGAACGATGGTCTGAGACACGATGTCACGGTAGGACGCGGCATGGTGGGCGAAAGACTGGTGGACAGTTGGAGCCGGTTCCGAATTTTCCATACTGCACATAGCAAAAATACTTTCAATCTCGATATAACTAGCAAAGGCTTGCATGGTACACTTACATCGTTCGAATTGCAAGCGGGCTTTGGCACAATTTATCGCAGAGCGGTCGTAAAGCCCACAAACGGAGGGTGCTTCATATATCGCGACTGGGGTGCCGGTCTACGCAGTAAACTCCGCCGTGATGCTTCTTCGACAGAACTCAAGGTCTGGGAGCAACTACACAGCCAGCGTAGTCGAATACGTCTTCCCGCGCAAGCATCTCTGACGGCATCCCACAGGCATGAACCTAAAGTCCATCCATGTCCCGGTCAACCGACCAGGTCGACGTCGGACCTTGGTCAAACGTGCTTATTGCATCGCGTAACTTTGTTCCGTCTGTAACGACAGTCTCCTCTCGTTGAAGAGCGAATTTCTCTGAGATGTTCTGACCTGAGTTAGGACTTACCGAGACTGATGAGAATTGTACGCACTTGTATTCTAGATGCGTGTAGGATAGCAGCACAGACTTTTTCAAGTCGCTTTCAATACATCCTTATGTCAAAGGGTTCCGTGGCATGAGGGGAAAGCTTAAAAAACTGAATGAAGCGGGACCAGCATGATCAGGCGTCGAGCTGCGCCGCGAGAGGCGCCGGAATCCCGAGCTCTCGCGTACGCGAGTTTGGGCCGATGTTCGATCCGTTTGGCGCCATAGCCGTCGACATCGATCACCTTCGGTCTGGTCAGCTCTAGCCACCGAGGACGCATCTCCTTAACCAGTAGCCTCGATAAAGGGCTGAGACAATCTGTTGTGCTGCATTGAATTTCGGTTCCAAGGATTTGATATGTCCTTGTTGAATGGTATGTGAGCAGTGGAGTCTCCAGAATTGCTAATCTAGTCGATTCGCTCACCTGCTTTGGACGGAAAGGCCCATGAACCGGACAAAGGATACTGTCAGTTACTGCGTTCAAGTAGAACCCCTGGCGTCTATGAACATCTAGTAGACGCTTTGCCATCGTCTAAGACTCTAAGTGCCCACCCGTGGCGCTCAATCCGGAGCAGCCGCCGAGACATGCCTGCTCATTCACCTTTATGCACCGCATATAGTACCTAGGTATGATAACGCTACTAGGACACGCTTCCTCTCTGATCTACCCTCAGTATCACTCAACTTCTCACGCAAACTTTCGTTACAGGCCCCAGTGGCAATGTTCCTTCTGTACCCGCTCCTAGAACGCTGTGAGTCCTGTACCTGTGTATTCAGCGATCTGTGAGTTATTGCCCTTGCAAACGAATGTAGAGCTTTCTGTATTCACCTATCCTAATCAAAGATTCGGACTTCTATGAATTACGGCGGTGATGCACGGCCGCGGCCTAACAATGACTCTCGGGCCATGTAATGTTTCCCAGGCTAGATGTACACAAATTCGATATGATGCATCATTTGCATTGCAAATGATATTCACGGAACGATCCACGAAGCATCGCTTGCTCTGTTGCTACACTATGCATATCGGAATACATCTAATTCTCATTACTACAGACCAGTCACGCCACCGATTCCGGTTCAGAATCTGTGGTTCAAAGCCAATTCAGCGAGCTTCTGCAAGTGGACCTCGGTCTCTTCGTCCGGGATGCCCCAATTCTCAATGAGCTTCGCACGGTCCGCCGGGCGATGGATCAAGGCATTGTACACCGCCCTCCACGCTGAGTTGAGAGCGCCTAGGACCCATGCGTGGTGCACCGACGTTGCCTCCCCCGCGATATGGAACAGCCCGCGCGCAGCAGGGGCCTTTACGCTCGCAAATAGGCTCTGCTGATCGCCAGGGTGCCCAAACTGCGCGGGCCCGAAGAGCGCGAAGGCGCCACGTGCGTAAGGGTCGCTCTCCCAGCTGTGTGCGTGGAAGCCGAGAACTTTCCCGAATTTCGCTCGCGGGATGCCGTGCAGCTTTTCGAGGTTGTCTAGTGTGAGCTCGAGCAGCTCGGCGTCGCTTTGCGGCTGGGAGAGCGCACCGAGGCGGCGTGCATCCTGGGCCCAGGTGTAGCTCGCGAGGAGGACACCTGGTGCGCCCGAGCATGAAAGCCCGTAAGAGGGATAGACACAAGTACGGATAGGTAGGTCAGTACTCGATTGGCCGCCTTTGATCACGTTGCCACCCATAACGGCAGGGTCCTCCCACCAGCGCTTCTCGAATTTGATCGCAATCTTCGTCGATGCATCGTAGTGAAGCGCGCGAATAGCCTGCTTCTGACTGTAGAGGAGCTCGCAGCCCTCGGTGTCAATAGCTACGAGACAGCCAAGAGGGGCAGTGGAAATGACATGCGAGTAACGCCGAGTTCCGGAGCCGGTGGTGACCTCCATATTGGCGCCGTTACTGGATTCGACTCGACGGATCTTGGTAACGCGCTGGCCGAGTTGCGGCTGAGTCTTCAGCTTCTTCAGCATGCCACGAATGAGATGGTCAGAACCGCCGTCAATGCACTTCCACTTCACTCCCTCCTCAGCAACCTGCACCCTGCTGGGAGGGACCGTGACCTGCGGATTGGGCCATCCGAAATCGAGGGAGTCCTGAGATGTCCATTCAGCATCCTGCTCTACTAGGCGATCAAGGATGGCCTACCATAACGCTCTCGACAAAAGCTTGGTTATACAACCCAGTAGCACTATCGAAGGACTCCAGCCATTCTACGACGGAGTCTGGATAGCAGAGCGGCTCAAACGGAGGTTGTTTGGACGCAGTCTCCGGAAGTGTTCCCACGATTCCGCGCGGAGACATCATGTAGCCTCTCGTAGACTGGTAGTCCTGGGCTGACAAGAAGTCCCAAGCCTCTTTGAAGATCTTCTGCCGCTCCTCGTCCGTCTTAGCATCGTCCAATCCTGCAAAGAGCGCCTTGAATGGATCGTACACTCTACCCGTCCAGTGGTCAACGGCCTGTTCGACGAAAATATTCGGAACTGAACCGCCGCGCGACACGGAAACATTGAAATAGTCCGACTGTCCTTCGGCTTGCGTCGCAGTGACAGGAGGACGGGAGTTGAAGTATTGAAGGGCGTTCTTATTGCTAAGATGATAGTCGATGATGAGGTCGTCGATCTCGACCCATTTGAACAGATCAAAGACTCGCTCCATGAAAGGGATGTCAGGGTAGCGCATGGCACCAATGTCAAAATAGTCGTATCGAGCAGGTGTGTTGATGGGTGCGTCGAACCCTTGTTCACCATTGAAACGGTACGTGTAGATCCTTCCTCCAATGCGATCGCTAGCTTCGAGGATCTCGTACTTGATGCCGAGGTCCTCAAGAATCATGGCGGCGTAGAGACCTGCAGCACCAGCGCCGATGATGCAGACGGGCAGATCCTCAGCGGCCTTCGCATCTGCAGACATGATTCCTTCAGTCTTGCTATAGAGGATTGGACCCGGCGTTCGTTCCTCAGGAGGGACAGCGTAGATGGCGTCCTTGATAGCGCGGTGGACGATAATGTGAGAGGCAACATCACGAAAAGACGCAGCATGGCGCGCAAAGGACTTATGGATAGCTGGAGCCGGTTCGAGGTTCGCCATACTGCACAGAAGAATAGTGATAGTGGTTACAAAGCATCGCATGAAAAGATTTGTGTAGCAGACTCACTTTGTTACGATTGCGAACGAGCTTCAGTCAAGATTATCAGAGGGCGGCGGTGAGGTCCACCTCCAAAAGAGGGCTCTTTTATGTATACCATGGTGCATGTCGGCGCAGTCCGTCGTGGTAGCGTGCTTCTAGAAACACAGGACCAGGGGAGACTGCACGGCTCCTCCTGTTGTGGACCTCTCCGAGAATTAGTGGCGTCTCGTGCGACAGGCACCGAGCTATCGAAATTCCCCCGCGTGCCGGTCAAAGGGGCACGCCGACTGTGATCGGACGTACGCACGGCATTAGTCAAGCATCTGTCGAATAGAATGTGGGGTGCTTGCACTGCCTCCTTGTGTTACTATCTCGATGAGATAATTTACAACACGGAGACTGAACACGAGCACACGCACAGCAGTGCGATAGAGACGTAACAAGACAACAATCCTGTATTTTCAAGTCGTTTCCAAGACTCGAGTCGTTCAGCAGACTTCACGCTCAGCGATGTGTACGAATGGATATGCAGGTAGATGTAAGCTGAGCAAGTGAACCATTGATAGAGATAACGGAATCAACCATTGCACAAATGTACGATCAGACAAGCTACTAGAGGCGCTCAGCTGTCAAATTGCAAACGTTCAGTCCCGTGCTTTCGGACGCGTGATGCGTTTGACGCTAAACCTGCTTCCCCGTCTGTTCGCCATGGACAGGGCCACATCGGCACAACCAACAGTCTCGTAGAAGGCCCTAGGCCGCTCCGCTTATTAGCCATGTTCAGATTCTACGAGCATCCTGTTGCCCTCAACCTCGCGAAGCACAATGATAGCGATACGACGGTACTCCGTGTCAGGTCGCCTTTGTCTGTGCCAGTCAATGAAACCTGAAGGGTCTGCTTATACTTATTGACGTGTCGCGTCTGTCACGATGTGCTGATACTCACGACTTACGTTCTCTCGACTCCTGATGAATGTGCTGAGGCTGATAAGAATGACATCGTGCTCGGAGCTTCATCATATTGGAAGCTCTGGAGCTCGTCCACCGTCGTGATGATACAGGCTACACGTTTACGTATACCCTCGAAGGACTACAGTACGAAATTGATAAAGCGAACATTCGAGGGGCACTTAAACGCGGATTTTCGGAGGCACCGACGTACCGAAGGCCGGGAGGAGCGACACCGACCTCCAAGTCACAAGTCTATGGCAAGATCGATGTTTCGGGATTCGGTGCTCCACAGAGGTATATCGTAGTGAAAGTAAGACCGATCCAATGCCTGCGAGCGCCAACATGAGCGAATATGAGCATAGTCAATATCAACTTTGATCGTGCTTTACTTCGCATTCTTTCTTTTGGTGTCTATAATAATGAATGAATTCCTCGCATACAACATCTCGGATTAGGCAGGGAACGAGATTGAATCAACCGGCCTTCTGTAGTTGTACGAAGGCGCGCCAGGCACATGCGAACTGGCGCGTCTAACGCGTTTTTGACACCAATTCACGCGCTTTGCATGGTACCTCCGGGACAGGTTCCGACCAGGATATATTCAAGCTCCACCATGCATCGGAGCCGGGTAATCAGGACAGCTTCACAGGACATCGCCTGGCGGGCAGCTGACCCCACGGGGAACGCGGCATTTAAGGAGGAGTCGACTATGAAGTCGGACTTCTTGGTACATTGTGCCACTCCCTTCCCTCGCTCAGTACAATGACAAGTTCTCTCATTAACCAAACATTCGATGTAGTCGTCGTTGGTGGTGGGCCAATGGGGTACGTGTCCCGATCGCATTTCTCCATCCCAAAGACTGTACACACACGTATTGTCCATCCATAGTCTGTCAACCGCATACGAATGCGCAAAGGCCGGTAAGAAGGTTCTCGTGCTTGAAATGTCCGTATTTTTCAATCAGTCCGGGAGTACCGGTGTAAGTTCGATATTTATTTCAGCACTAGAAATTAATGTACTGATGTGCGCGATTCTCAACAGGACTTGGTCCGGATGTTCCGAACGGCATACACAGAAGACTTCATGGCTACGCTCGCATACCAATCAATGGCACTTTGGAACGATCTCGAAGTCCAAGCTGGAGAGCCCCTCCGCCTCATGACCGGCCTCCTCAACTTCGGAGACCCAAACTATGGTGCAGGCGGGCCCGAAGGCACGCTCACTGGCCCCATACCCAACCTCAAGAGATATGGGCTGGAGTACACACAGCTCACTCGCGACGAAATCGAGGCGCACTTCCCGTTCCAGAATTTGCCCGATGAATGGATTGGGATCGACATGCCGGACAATGGAGTCATCAATGTCTCGTTGCTCGTGCGCACGTTGTACAGGCTTTGCGAGAAGCTCGGTGTGACCCTTCTCCAATATGCCGACGTGAAGCACATCCATCCCGATGAGAGGGATCCTACTCTGTGGCGCGTTCAGGGCTTGTTGGGCTCCGACAAAGGCCCGAGTGCAGTGCCCCGCGCGTTCAATTTCAGTGCACGCAAGATCGCCATAACATGCGGAGCCTTCGTCAACCACGTTCTCTACCCCTCATTCGGCTTCAGCCTCAATCTGGAGATCTGGGAGATGGTACGAAAGCCTCCTTGTACTTCCCGGTCAGCGACTGACCTGATGCGGCGCGTTACAGGTATTCGAATACTACGCAATCGACCCTACCATCGCCTTTCCGAAAATGTGGTTTCAATTTGCCGAGGATACTCCCCTGGCAACGCCCTCCTCCAACCTCTTCTACGGCTTCCCCTCCGTACCCTGGGGCCCACCGAACCTCGCGCGTATCGCCGTCGACACCGCAACGCGCATCATTGCAGACCCTTCCCAGCGCTCGCATAGCGAGATCGCCGTGCAGGACCTCGAGCGCACGCGCGAGTGGGTGCACACGCACGTGCGCGGGTCTGGTGCAGACCCTATCCCGGTCTTCGCGGGGCAGTGCCTCCAGACGAACGTCTATGATAATATGTTCGTGCTGGATTATGTCCCGGAGAGGCTGTTGCCTGGGGCGGGACCCCGGCGCGAGAAGAGCATTGCGGTGTTCACGGCGGGCTGGGGCATGAAGTTTGTACCGTTGATCGGAAAGGCGATGAAAGAACTCTTGGTCGACGGAGGTACAACCGAGTACGACATATCGCAGTTCAAGATGGACCGCGGGGAGGGCCAGATCATTAGACCCGGTCCTCCTGACCTTGAGAAGGATTGTCGAGTGAATACCGCCACGTTCTCGTCTCTCCGATGCTAGTCAATGTAAGATAAGAACAATACATATTGCTGTGAAGTGATTTGCGTTTTATGCTACATGCGGTGGTACAGTAATTTTGTGCAGTATCGAAATGATTGATTGTTATTTTCGCCTCATCTAGATGCAGCTCGCGGTGCAGCTCGCATCGGGATCTCACCCGCAGGCATCGCAATGTTCGGCCTTACTACCACCGATTCTCTCCGCCCCCTGATTACACTCCAGAAACCTCTGGCAAGCCAAAATAGAACCTGACCTGCCTTGTGGAAGCCGTAGACGAGGTACTGCAGGGTGATGAGGGTGCCGGCGATGCCCGACATCACATAGACAGCCGTGGGCCATGCGACCCATGCGACCGCGAGTATGAAGAACATGAGGCACACGGAGGCAAGCAACATGCAAAGTGAAGGCAGCCGGCAAGACAGACAGAAGAAGAGGTGCGTCCCGTAGAAATCGGTTGATAGCCGCTGCGGGTGCGACGTGAGCGCCTGAGGGGGGCCTGACGCGCGTGGATGGAACATACCTGGAAACGCGCCGCATTTGCACTGCTATATAGCATGAGGAACCACGCGTCGAGCACAATGCCGATCCCCGCGGTGATGGCGCTCAACACTATAAGCCGCTCGGACAATCCATCCACCACGAAAAGTGTCCCTGGTGAAGGTGCAAAGCCGAAGATGGCAGCATCGATCCTACATAGACAGTGACATGAGCATCCGGTGTGTATTCCGAGGAATGTGTTTAGACGTACGCAGCAATCGCTAGCAACTGAGACATGTTTATATCAGTGAAGGGAGATGAACGGAAGACACCTGAGACATACCGAAGCCCCCACGACGTACCACTCCGTAAGGAGGCGCGCCAGAACCTTGTCGTATCTCTCAAGATCAGGCGGGTCCTCTAATCGCGCTTCCCGCATTTCATGATAAGGCGCAAATACATCGATGAAATGCTCAAACACTGTGAGCTGGTCACCCTCATGCAATGTAGCTTCCTGAGATCGCATGTCCAGGTCACCGCACTCCTCATCGGCAACAGTCATACCGTTGACGCAACAAGGGGGTGCTGCCTGTAAGTACTCGTCGGGAGGCGTGGGTAAGTAGGGCTCCTCGTCAGAGCTGGGTTCACTCTCGGGGACGTCGGAGTCGATGCAGAATCCCTTGAGTTTTCGTGGTCGCCTGTGCCTGAGCTTGCTCACTGCTGTATCGTCTACTTGATCTCTCCATGTGCGGACCGAGTCCTCGGCAAGAGAGACCAATGTGTCAGACATTCTTGAGGCTGCACATGTGGTATGAGCTGAGAGCACAACCCGGACATACAGTAGGTAGGACTCACAAACTGCGGCATCAGATGCAACGCCATCCACTAATGATGTGGACGAAGATTGTATAGGCTCTACAGGGATTGGTACATTGGGTGGATTAGGTGCAACGAGCTTGACGGTCAACGTCGCGCCATGCAAACGTTTACTGCCAATGGTGGGACTCTTCTTTTGTGGAGGAGGGCAGCTTAGGCGCAAGTCAAATTCTGCAGGAATATTAGAGAGCCGTAGAACGTAGGTATTGGCAAATGGACCCACTTGAGCCCGGTTGTCCTTGCATTTTCAGCATCTCGCCAAGGGAGATATACACAGACCCGACAAGATGCTTCTTTGACCGTTTCCTGCTGTGCGACCGGTGCCATACAGAGATATCTAGCAGCGTCCCATGGTGAACACCTCGCCTACGCGCAGGTGATTAGTTCAGGTAGCGCGCGACGGGGATCCGGGGGACTCACAATATGATTGGCGCTTTCGTATTTGGATTCTGCCCGTCGCAGCCGAGGAGGCAATCTTGAGTGTGCCCATCTACGGTGACCGACACGATCGGCTTCCATGACCTTTCTGGGCGGAGGAAGAGCAGGCCTTGCGTGCGGCATACTGCAGTAGTAGGCGGTCAATGAGACACAATACAGTTACAAGTTATAATCTTGCACACCTGTCAAATACCAGGGGCTGTGTGTTCCAAGCAACGCAGCACTCAGTACCTAAAGCGTCAACGGAAGTCGCCGTACTCACTCTGTGAACCTTGTACTGCCCGAGGCAATGGACGTCATCTCTACAGGATCTCGGGGAGTGGCTCCTACGGGTTGTGCGACCTTGTCGCGTTGGCAAGAAGACAGGCTGCAGGTGCTCTTGTTCCAGTAGCTTGCAGTTTGACACCTCCGGTGATAGACCGACGGTGTGTGGGGATGCTATGATGGCGAGTATTGAGGCTCCTGCAGAAGTTGTCTTGGCCTCGACGGTTTTGAGGCAGTCAGAGAACGTCAAAGGAGGCGATAGTGAGTCAGAAGGGAGGACAGATGAGGGAAAGTGATCAGCGACAGGTGCATAGGATTTCATCACGACGTCCATAATATTAGACGCCAAGTGATTGCGCACAGCCCACCAGGATTTGGCATCCCTCCGCTCTCACCGCCCCGGAAACTGCCCCAGAACCTTCTCCATTCGTATGGCGAAAATTCATCCCGAGTGATGTGAAGTCCTCCATAACCGAACACTGCTGGCCCCGAGGTACAGCCCGCATGGGATCAAGCTGAAGAGGTTGCGCCTCGAGGACGAATCGAGCGCGCTAAGCGCCAAACCGAGAGTTGCTTCCGTCAGGCGTCTATTACAGCACGACCTGCCTTGTATGGCAAGACTTGTCTCTCCCATAACTCGAACTTCGAACAAATCGATACAAATCCGCGCCCTCCTCGTTGTGCCAAAATTACAAGGTATCCAGCGATCCTGTTTGGCTGATGCGTCTCCCCGCAGATAATACAACGCAATGGTACGCCCACACACGCAAATCATCGCAAAACAGGTCGTAATTACAAAATCTCGGCTGGCGCAGCAGGACGCGCGCAGTCCCGCTGCAAATCTCCTGCTCGCTCCTTGTACGCTTTGTGCTGGTCACATAAGATGCCTTTCTTTGATATTAGCTATTCTTCTGTCCTCCGCGCTTTCCCTCTGGTTAGGCCACAACGTAACTCCTGCACTGGGGCCGATCCCTGGTGTAATTCCAGTAGTAGCGATGATTCCGATGGCGCCGGGAACGACCCCATCCCCGGCGGCTTCTTCAAACCGCAGCAGCCTATAGAAACCCTGACAATGTCGCGTGCGCACATTCAGCGGCTTTCGGCGGAGCTCCTTTGCATGGTAGCAGACTATCTCGATATTTTCGACATTTTGCGTTTGCGACAGGTTCGTTATTGCTGAGTTCGCATAGCGTCAAACTCAAGGATGTTCACATGTTCTAGATCAACAAACTCTTCTACGATTTCACCCATCATGGTCATATTTGGAAGCGACTTCTGCGAGACGCTCAGGTCCCGCTGCCTCCTTTACCTCCAACTACCCGACACTCGTTCGAACGCCTTACGAGCTTGGAAGCAGAGCGCCTCCTAACACGTGCATACTCCATCGACAAAGTCTGGGAAAGCGATAATCCGTATCCCTATTCTCGATGGGCGTTCCCTGCGCACACTCAAATTCTTTCCATGGTCGTCCTGCCCGGCGGGCAATACATGGTTGCGTCTGTCACGGATGATAGACAGTACCACTATGGGATCATGGTTTATGTCATGGACCACCGTCTCGGTGGATGCGTCGCCTTGGCCAAAGCAGCCACGGCGACGAAAGCCTTCAACTTACAGGCAAAGTATATGCCAGTTTGTGATGCCGATGGCGTAGCCGAACGCGGTATCATGATCTCTTTCGTTAGGAGAGATTTCAAATATCGAGTGCATCGAAATTCAGGGTACGTGGCGCAAGCCCTATGTAACTTCGATTGTCGTTCACGACTTCTATACTAGGGTCGATATCTCCCAATATACCGGAGACGCAATTGACCCGGAGGTCCCACTCAAATACGAATGTGTCACTTTACATATATCCCTTAAACAACTAGAGGTTCTGGGAGATCCTAGGTTCCCACAGAACAGCGAAGAATGGATACGCCACGCACGCAGACAGCCACACCCATTCAAGACCTTAGCCCTGATACGTACCAGAAGCATCCTGGGGATTCCTGCCTTGGACGAGATCGATGGCATCCCATACGTAGCGGTCCCCAAGCTTCCGGACCGCATTGTCTTCAAGAATTTGAATGGAGGACCAGCTTCGGTTCTACGCTGCAACAACACCGAACCCTACCCAGACAAAGTAATCTTCCACATCTCTTATGCTTCGGGACATAGACTGACAGCACATTGTAGCAACACACTATCAGAGCTATCCGCATGCTTCCGTGCCAAAATCAAGTCCTCGTCGTACGCGAGATCGGCGCACCCCTCGAGGGCGAACATGTCCTCGAGATCTACGACATCATTCCGCCCGGAGATGAGCTTACCGAGCTCGCGCGGGATGCAACGGATATCGAATGGCTCGAGACCGACACTATCGGTGTGCTCTCCGGGATCCAGCTCAGCGATCACGGCCTCCCGACAACTCTCGACGCGTCCTTCCACACCGCCCGCGCACCGCAACCAATCACACTGTGGGCGCACCGACATCTACGCCTCGCGCCGCAGGACACGCAACGTGGGCGCCACCCGTATGCGTACTCGGGGCTGCTCCGCGCGGTCCTCTACCCCGAGCGCACCCCGGAAGGCGGGTACCGCTACACGCTCGAGCGGCTCGCGCCCCTGCGCGCAATACCGCTCGCGGGCGGGTACGTCCTACATGCGCTCGTCGGCGCGCAACGCTCGCTCGTGTACATGACCCATGAAGAGGATCTGCGCGCGACGCCTCGCGTACGCGGGCTGCGACGATTCTGCGACCCGGGGCTCGTGAGTTATGAGGCGGCGCTAGCACGCGCGGACAAGGAGTGTTTTACGCGCAAGATCAAGGTGCCTAAAGATGTGGAGTGGGGCGCGGTCGCAGCGATGGCCTGGGATGAGAGCATTGGGCGGTTGTGCGTCGCGGAGTGGATGAGCGATGTGGTGCATGTGTTAGATTTTTCGCATGCACCGATGTTGGGTAGGCTTTTGTTGTCATCTCATGCGCCAGAAATGCTGATAATGCTCCATAGATGAGGAGGGAAAGCGCGTGCCGGTACCACACGAACTCGAAAACGATCCGGACGTGGATATGACCCCGCTGGATGTGCAAACGCAACCAGAGACCGAGGAGGAGGTCAGGAGGCAGCATGTTCTGGCTTACCGCCCTGACCTTCCATGGTCTCGCTTGATCGAACAGTGGATACGGCCGTCAATCATAGATCACTATGAGCCTAACGATGGTCTCCGGAATAACCATGTAACATACTAGTTAGCTTGAGCTTGGTAGCTCCTACTTCATTACTTTAGCTATACAGTAATCCACCACCCCGTAGGACATCGCCAGAAATTTGATGACAACACCATATACTTCGCATAACATGAATAGTATGACATCGATACGGTGGATACTCTATTGGAATATTCTCGCCATGTGCATAGTGTTAATTCGCAATCGTACTGACTCACTGATGTCGTGGGTACGATGTATTATGCAAATCCTAGCCTACAACCACGATCCTCGTGTCCGTCGGCCGGTATAGAGTTGTGACCGCCCGTCCCCTTTTGCCAAATGCGTCCTTTGCACACTGCTGCGCATCAGGAAAATATCACACCGTGGGCATATACTGATGTCCCGACTTGAGACATTGTCAGGTCCAGACCGCGCAAATATTGTTTGTCCCCCACACTTATCATCAATGTTCAAGGTATGGAAAGTTCGAGTACTTGGTTTACTTATGTTCCCGAAAATCCTTGGGACATCATGAGTACAGTTCGGATTTCTAGTACAATTTGACTGTGTTCGACATGTGTCCACAAGGGACATGTGGGTTATACGTACAGTAAACAGGATATTCTCGGTGCATGTGCTCAGCATGCCCCAAGCCAGGACATCAAACTATGCCCACGGATATGTCAGGTTGTCTTATCGCGTCTTATTGACCTTTTGGGACTTGGCGGCGTCCTTTTCATTCGTTAGCGCCCGATAAGTGCCTCAAGTAGTCTCGCAAGCCAGACATTATAGGAGGGTGGCTGCACCACGGAGGGTGCCGAGCGGAGATCGAGAAAACAATGCACGCACCCTCCTATAAATGCGTAGCAGACTGCGAGCAGGGCGACGAGCGCGGCGAGCGCGACACGTTGTCAATACATGACAACCTATCTACACCCGCCTGTACGGAATTCACCAGACGTTCGTGCTACCTCGTTGCAGGAGATCTCGATCTCCAACCGGAGGGCGCCGGGCAACACGTGCGCATGGGAACGAGACTAAGTATACATCGAGGCAAATAAGACAGTACTATATTTCCTGATGCGGCAGGGCTGGGATCAAGAACTGCCTGCCAGCAAGACCGGCTCATAGTCCTGATCGTGTACATACCGACATGATACTTAAGTCGCGGATTATACAGAAGGAAGGTTTATCTTCTTCCATTCCTTGTCGCACAGAACGAAGTACCGCTCAATAATCCGCCCTGCCTCAACTCTCTGAAGAGTCTTTGCTCAGACGATTCGGAAGCGCCGAGCTATTGTACCGTCACGTGCCGATCGATCTTCATGCCAAATTTGGACCCCAACGTGCCTCGTGGCACACCTCGAGCACACTACTGCAGCGCCGATACTGTCCAGGGCTACGTGGACTCCCCATATATTAGAGTCTTACTTGATACTCCAGTTCACAAATGCTGCATCTCGCTATGCAATGGGGCGCAGAAGGTCAATCTTGGCAACTCAGATCACACAAATGACGCATCGGATGGAGAGCCTCCAGTGGAGGAGATCGTACTGAAGGGGTTCGCAGTAGCTGACGACGCATTGCGCAGTATGCGTGAAGCTGACGCGGTAACAATCTTCCTCATATTGACAGCAGCGTCTATATGGTATTAACACATCCTGCGGCAGACCTTTCAACATGTCGCGACATTCATTGATACCATACAGTACGGGCTGAACCTAGTGTGCCTCAACTGCGTCGTCTCTCTTCTTGACAAGGTGATCTTTTAGTTCACTTCTGTAGAGATTATTATCGACTAACACTTTTACGCCTAAGATCTTGGCGTTCATAGAAGATGGGAACCCCTCCCGGCCACAGCTTTGCGACATTCTTTGCAAGATCTGTCAGAGAACAGATCTTCTCCCGTCATCTTGCATCGTATCGCTTGACTTATGTGATATTGCATCCTCTAAGGTCGTGGGTCAAGGTGGTTTTGGAGCTGTTCGTCTAGGAAATTTTGAGGGTGATAACGTTGCCGTGAAGCACCTCGTTCGCAATAAATCTACGGAGATAACATGGCACAAAGTAACACTGTTCTTCTGATTTACATCTGTCTCTATCTCACTAAATGACTCTAGTACATCTATAGGGAACTCTTCATACTGAGATATAGTCGTCACCCAAATGTAGTCTCCTTCCGAGGTGTCCATATTCACGCGTCGGATGTGTACATCGTGTACGACTGGATTGCTCAGGGGAACATCAATGATTATCTGAAGAAACACGAGGCGGCCAACAGAGTAAAGCTTGTATGTGTCAATAATATTATGTGCCATCAAACAAGTTAATGACATGCCTTTCAGCTACGAGACGTTGCTGCAGGGATGAGGTATCTCCATGAACATGATGTTGTGCATGGAGATCTCAAAGGCGTGAGTGCCTTGCCGCATATGTATCATCCTCAATCCCTCACCGTTTTCTTGTGCAGGCAAATATCCTGATCGATGACAAAGGCAACGCACGAATAGCAGATTTCGGTCTAGCAACGTTTCACTATGACGGCAAAGTAGAAACGAACACGAGGTTACTAGGGACTACACAGTGGATGGCCCCAGAGCTCCTAATTCCTGAGAAATTCGCCGCCAGGAATGTCAGAACGAGATGTAGCGATGTCTATGCATTTGCAATGACAGCAATAGAGGTACGACGAGTCATGAAATCGCAATCTTTTTATGTGGTAGTGATTCTGTATTTTTTCACAGGTATTTTCCCTCGACACACCATTCGCTGACGCCGAAACATTGGGCACGGTCATTTGGCGTGTATGTCACGGTGGCAGGCCATCTCGACCAAACATAGACCCGGAGATAGGTCTCTCGGATACGATCTGGGAACTCATCGAGCGCTGTTGGCATCATGATTTTCGTCAGAGACCAGCTTTCGATGAGATTTGGCTATGTCTGGAATCTGAGCTGGCCAAATTCCCAAATACAGGTAGTGTGTGATCAAGTGGCACTACATACTGTACTATTACGCGTACAACTAGGATTCTCAGGACGCAGACTTCGGATTTGACCGGTATTCCTCTTGTATGTTCCTTACGCTCGCTCGTTCGCAATTGCAGATGAGTTGATACAAGACTCGAATGGTATGTTCAATGGCATATTGATCTCACCGGCGAAACAGGCGTGACCGTTAACACCGAGGAGGACATTACTGTCCAGGGCGCATCAAATGAAGGGCGGGAATATGTTCCTGGCGGTAGGGGGGACGGTGTATCGGCGCTGGGAAATCCACAGCTGTCGAATGTAGACGCCAATGGCCGCTATTGCGGCCAGTCAGAGCACTTGTCCAAGTGTGGCTCGAAACACAAAAGCCCTCATCTTTATCAAACTTGCCGTCATCTGCTGTTGCCTAATGCACATCATGTTGACGATACCCAGCGGATGCCACCTAGAGCTGATACAACGTGTGTAGGAAGGCGCCGCCCGTGCATACCAGACAAAATCATTATTTGCGGCACATGCGAAGACGTGACGTAGGACTGCAATGGAGACGCTTGACGACGGAGCTGAGATGGTAACGGAAGCTGGAGGCCACTGCATTTGCGCAATGTTGCTTCCATATAGTTGTGATCGTGGTGAAATCACGAGATACTTCGGGTAAAGACGCTGAACAAGCTGACGTAGATACATACTCGTAGACATGTCTAAAGAGCTGATTGAGCGGCTTGCGCCGGAAAAATCGCGAAGAAGCGTGTTTGATGGCGCTGCACCTGGTCAGCATGATGTCGTGCCGGTGCAGCCAGACAAGATGTCGACTGACCGGGAATAACCCGGCGTTACATACCACGCAAGGTTTGCCGCTATCAGGATAGTAGGTCGAGGCGCTGCCAGATATAGCACTTCATCTCGTCTTTCGAGCCTGTCTTGCATTATTAGTGCTGTGCGCCATGATCCTGGGCCACAGACTAGGATCCTACGGGAGAAAGAGAGACCAAGAACGTTTGAGAAGCCCGTGTGCTGTCCATCTGTTCCGGTACCCACGGGCTGGCACTGCTGGCAGCAGCATACGGAGCGTTCGAGAAACGGAGATTACTCAGGGGAAGTATGTAATAGACATGCCTCGTGGACCTTGCAGGTATACCCCACTCGATGTTCGCAGACGCGCGCAAAATCGCAGGAATCCGAAGCAGCCTGGATGAGCGAGCCTGAACGACAAGACAACGCGAGGACGCAAAGACGTGAGCCTGACGCGCCAATTGTGGCGTCGGGCGTGAGAGGCTGCCATGCGGGTCCGCGAAGGGAGGAACAAGGTACGGCTCGGGCTTCCGCGATAAGGCGGTAGCTTCTCGAGATCCCATTGAATGTGACCAGGCATGCTAGCAAACTCAGGGAGAAGCGTGGGCCTGACCGCTAGCAGCTGCCGCTGGCGTCAAGCTGTGCGCGGACCGGGAGACGTCACCAGGGCTGGAGCCAGGAAAATACGATGGTGAGATGTGGCAAATGAGGCGTAGAACTTGAACAGATGACAGAGGGACATAGACGGAGATGTGCTGGTTGTGACCTGTACATTTCGAAAATAAAGATGCTCGGTGGTGAGACCGAAGTCGGGACACTCGAAATATTCGGAGGCGTTGCATTCCAAATGGGGAAGGCGGTGGCGGACGGTGCCTTGGCCGGGGCGGAGGCGCGCGTGCTGATGCTGCTCGACCTGCTCGGCCTGCCTTTCGACGCTGGCCCGGGCGCTGCCAACGCCATTACTCTCTCGTCCCTTCCCTTCCCTCGCCCTCGCATCTTCCGCCATCAACACACACGTACCGCTCGTCAATCTCACCGACATCGTCGCCCTCACCATCGTGGATAGCACACACAGCCGCAACGTGCTCAAGGTCCCCGTCTTGAGCCAAAAGCATGGCCATTGGAAAATGGATCCCCTTTGCCAACACAGCTCATTCCTCAACCACAGCTACGACCGCCGCCGTAGAACAGCCTCCCGTTATCAGCGCCGCAGACGCAAAGCAGTTCGGGTTCGAGAACGTGCGTCGTTTGTGCGCCCCTCGTGTGTGCGTTACGCTGATCTCTCTCCGCAGTTTGGCAACACCTGGTGTGTATCGCATCTCTGATTTCCCTGATTTCGTCTACCTGCCCCACTACCTGTGAGGTTGTCGACTTGCGGACTTCTGTGTGTCCGAATCCTCTAGCGTGCTTCGCGACTCGAGAATCGTCGCCTTCCCATACACTTGTGTTCCCATCTGCGGGCATCTCTTTGGTGCAGTCGTAGCCCCAGGCCAAGTACGAGATGCGTCGCGAGGTGTGGGGTCAGCGCGCGGCCCACTTGATCAGTCGGTGAGAACACAGGAGGCCCGTCACTCTCCCTACGAACTTCGACCCGTGGACCAGCGAGTGCGTAACGACTGGGGGGAAGGGATGAGGCCGACATGCACTGCAGCCCTGCTCAGCCGATAGAGGCCGCGTAGGAAATTGCGGAACTTCGGAATTACATCTGCTCACCAGCGCCGAGGACGACGCCCGTCGGCTCCTTGCATTCTGCCTATGCACGACAACTCCGGATCTAGTCTTGACGTTGCAGTTGTTGGTTTGCAGGCTGTGCAATTTTGTTGCGCAGCTCGAGTGTCGTGTGTCCTTAGTTCTGGGTCTACAATTCGGGCCCAGTGCTGCCTGCGGTCGCAAGCTGGGGACATCACGGCCTCTATATTTTGCAGGCTCGCAGTCCGATTGCGTTCCTCTTCCGATTCACGTACATAATCTTACTTGCGAGCATCTTGTGCGGTAGCATTCACTCGTGGCGCTTTTGCATGTCGTTCCAGAGATCACAGGGAGAACGTGATGTCTCAAATTTATTTTTGCACTTTGTTCATTCGCTGTCCACAACCATAACACTAACCAAAATGATGTCACCAGCTATGCGAACTCTGTTCTACAAGCTCTCTATTTCTGCGGTCCCTTTCGGGAGCTTCTGACGCAATATCCCGACCCCTCGGTACCAGAACCGCTCTCCCTTCCGCCTCCCGCACTCCCCCCTGCGCAACCTCCACCCCCGCCAGCTCCGCGAACCGTGCGCGGTCGACTCGAGCGCAAATTCTCCGTGTCCGAGTCGAGCCCAGCGCACCTGAGCCCCTCGCCCGTAGCCCCACACGCAAACGGCACGACGCCTGCCCCCTTGATCCCGCCCTCACCCCCGACGCTGCTCTCCGCGCTGCGCTCGCTCTTCCTGCACATCAGCAGGAACCCGGCTGACCGCGGGACGGTCGCGCCGCGGGCGTTCATCGAGAAGCTCAAGGAACTGAACGAGCTGTTCCGCGGGTCGATGCACCAGGATGCGCACGAGTTCCTGAACTTTCTGCTGAATAGGATTGTGGAGGAGATGGAGGACGACCGGAGACATGTGAATGGACAGAACGGCAAGGCACCGTCAGGGGAGGATCGTGAGTGCTCTCTCAGTGCTTGACTCCTGATTTCTCAAACCCTGGCAGTGTCTACGTCGGTGGGTACCTTGCCTTCCACAAATGGAGCGGCGGCTTCGGGATCGCACTCTGGCGCGATGGATCAAGGCTTCAACTCACCGTTTGTACACCGGCTGTTCGAGGGTGTTCTGACGAGCGAGACACGATGTCTTACCTGCGAGACTGTATCATCCCGGGACGAATCATTCCTCGACCTCTCTATCGACATCGAGCAGAACTCGAGCGTGACTGCGTGTCTGCGGCAGTTCAGCGCGAGCGAGATGCTGTGCCAGAAAAACAAGTTCTTCTGCGACTTCTGTTGTGACCTGCAAGAGGCGGAGAAGAGGTATGTCGACGTCTTGTCCGGCGCAAGGCCCGTGTCATGTCGTCATGTCACGCCACGTCATGCCAACTGGGATTGATGATGGATGGTGACCGTCGTGGCGCAGGATGAAAATCAAGAAGCTGCCGAATGTTCTAGCGCTCCATCTCAAGCGCTTCAAATACCAGGAGGACCTTGGCAAGTATATCAAACTTGCTTACCGTGTTGCGTTCCCGCTCCAGCTGCGGTTGTTCAACACCGTGGATGATGCGGAGGACCCGGACCGCTTATATGAACTGTTCGCCATCGTCGTGCATATTGGAAAGTATGTGTCACTGCTACCTCTTTTACATTCGTCATTATCCAGCTGATTCCCCCGTTTTACAGCGGGCCACATCATGGTCATTACGTGACAATAATCAAAGCACGGGGCATATGGATGCTCTTCGACGACGACAATGTCGAGACGATCAAGGAGTCCGACATTCCCAGATACTTCGGCGACTCATCAAGTGGGTCCGCATACGTACTCTACTACCAGGCGGTGGACCTGGACATGGCTGCGCTCGGCCTCCGGGCCCCAGAGCCTGCTCCAAGCACGACTGACGTGGGATCCGCGCCGGGCAAGACGGTCGAGGTGTCGATCTCGTCGGAGACGAGCGAACGAGACCTGGAGTCTCCGGTGCTACCTCCTGGGCTCACGGAGGAACCTGATGCGTCAGACAAGAGTGATTCGCCGAGCATTGGCACTCCCGCGTCACATCCAATACCGCTATCGACAAGTTCGGCCCCGAAGCCGCCCTTCGTCCCCGGGAGCGCCCCTTCGACGATTTCGACGCGGTCCGGGCAAGGCTCGAGCTCGATATCATCCCAGCCGGCATCGCCGTCAGGCACAACGCTCGGAGGGCTGATGCATACCATTAACCCACTGCGGCATAGCTCGTCGCGCATCCGATCGGCGAATGGGAGTGCCTCGGAGAATCGACGTAGCCTCGTCGAGCCCCCACCTGTGCCACCTCTACCTGCAGGGAGCAGCTCACGTCGCCCTGACACTTCGCACTCGAGCGCATCAACGGAGACGAGTCAATACACGCATCCCGACGTTGCTTCGATGCCGTCGTCGCCCATCCTTTCCAAGGGCAACATGTTCAACGGCACGCCCAAGGAGAAGTCTACAGAGAAGAAACCCAGTACGTGGTTCCGGCGTAAGACCTCGCGTCTCGACTCGCCCACATCATCCAGCTCCGGGCTGGACCGCTCCGCATCGACGCGCGCGCGCAACCTCGCCGCGACGGCGCCGCTGGATATTCCGCGTCCCCAAACTGCCTCTCCCGCGCCGTCGCCGTCGCCGTCGAGCCCTGTGTCATCCTCGCGCCTCGCGGGCGAGCACAAGAAGTCCTCACCCGAGCTACTCCGGGGCCGCAGCAAGCGCGAGAGCAGGTCCGGCGCAGCCGCGCGCCTCCCGCCCCGGCCCTCCACCGCGGGCGCGACGGTCGGCTCACATGGGCATTCGCACCTCAGCACAGTCGTCCCTGATGTCCCGCCCTTACCTGCATCGTTGGGCTCCTCCCCGAATGGCTCGGCCGCTGACGGTACGATACATACGAACATGAACGGCAAGGACAGGGAGAGCCCCAGCCCCGCGCGCGGGCCAGCCGGCCCGGGGCAGACGCTGTCGCCGGTGGTGGGCCCGCTTGGCTTGGGCTTCACGATGTCGACGACGACGACTGCGAGCAGTAAGAGTTCCCCGGATAGCCCGGTGTCCCCGTCTGCGTCTGGGAGTTCGGGTGGCAACTGGAAGCGCGCGACAAGGAAGCTGAGCTTGACGGCGCCTATGCTTGGGTTTGGCAGGAAGGAGAAGGAGAAGGCGCGGGAGAGGGAACGGGAGAAGGAGAGGGAGCGATAGCATCGGCAAACAGGATGATGTGAAGGACATGCTAGGAACCGGGTGTAAGGACGAGGGAATAAGGGTGAGGATTGAGGGACCGAGTGGCAGGATGCGAGGGGAGCTTGGGAGGGAAGTGAGAAAGAGGAACAGAGTCGACGGAGGACTCGCCGACGACCCGCTACGTCGTCGATTCGCGCGGTGAGGACCGCCGCAGGCCGTGCGTGCTCGTGCCGTTGGTTTGAGCATTTTTATTGTCTTTCTTCGTGCGTGCGCCTTGTATCATTCATCTCTACTTGCAGCACCCGCCACTCTGCACATTGCCGGCCGCAGCCATGCTGTACTGCTTGTGGCCACTGTAGTATTCGCTCGGACGAGTAGTATCTATACCTACCATGCTTTGCGACATATCCTTAGCAGTTTGTACGTACATTACTAGCTGCGCACATAATCTACACCACACGCAGATGCTACCTTTGCTGGACGCGATGGTGAGAATGCACCGAGAGCGGTTTAGTATAGGTTCATGATGCGCCCAAAACCGATCCCTTTGGTGATTCATTGAGCATGGTATCGCGCCGACCGTGATCTGTTTGCGCGAATTCGCATCGTCCTGCATCCACGACGGAAACACTCAATTTGACGAAGAAGTATACAATACATAGCATGCTGTTGACCAGAGGTCTGGAATGCTCGAGAGCGACACGTTAGTAAAGACAACTACATCCATCAGGAAAATTTACCTCTTGCGACTTGGCAGTGTCTTTGTTGCCTCTTTAGCGCCCCTTAAGCACCTCGTAAGGCAAATAAGATGCTATAAGGCAAATTGATGTTTTTTTCTTCCTGATGGGCCTTGAATGCTTCAGAGACAATAGACTTGCTTCCCGCTCGTTTAGTTGTACTTGAAGCCGCCCAGACGAATGGCTAGTGCCGGCCTTTGGTACGCTCAACCTCAGAAGTTCGTGAAGTTTACATGATGTCGAGCCCAATGATCCACAACCTGACAAGTAACAACGTCGTGACGCCGCAGGGCTAGTGCTTTGCACGGGTAAGGGTAACCCGCGCGGGTTGGGTACCCTTACCCGTGAGGGTACGGGTACGGGTCGTTGTGCTAGTACCCGTGAACCCTGCGGGTACGGCCAAAGCGCCCAAAAGAGCGCTTTGGGAACGAATTCGAGCATGCGGGAGCCATACCAGGGCTCCCGCATACTCTCCGTACCATTTTTGACACCGCAGCAGTGTCCTAGAGGGCGCTTGGCCAACCCCGGACCAGCGCTTCGCGTACCCGTACCCGTGCTCACGGGTCTATACCCTCCGCGGGTACGGGTACGGGTCATAGCGCTGGCACCCGGGGGTAGACCCGTGCAAAGCACTACGCAGGGCTAAGGGGACGCACCGGGGTCCTGGTTTTTGTCCGGACCTAGTGTGCAGCCGGAGTTCTATCCACCGAATAAAGTTTGGTATATTGGGACAGATCAGGTACATCAGCAAAATCTCCATTTTGCTTTGACCGCTTTTACGTCTTTTTCGGGCAATAAGCGCCCTTAAAGCGGTAGAAGTGGGAAAATCCCAGTCCCCTGGGACTGGGATTTTCTCGCTTTCCCTGCTTTTCTAGCACAAAGAAGGAAAAGTGGCGCCAAAGCAGAGGCAACATTTTCCTGATGTATCCCGTAGGTGGAGACCTGGGGTGCTGTACTATGGAGTACGTCATTCCTAGTAATACACAGCCTCCTTTGAAATGCATAAGAAGGGGCATGGTTCTACTCGCTACTAGTCGCACTTTCTTCCTAGCTTCATTATGGCGTACGTTGGACCGGAGAGCGTTGCTACTAATGTGACAGCAGTGCTGCAAAGTGAGTGAGTACACTCAAACCTCATACCATCTACTATCATGCACATCCTGATGTGCTTCTCGCAGGTCTGTCCTGCGGTATTGTCAAGCTGCAATGGCAGGTGCATCTATATGTTATAGTAATAGATCCGCTTATTGATCGTAGAACTCTGTCCGTTATGATGTGTTGGAAGTCGAGGGACGCAGCACCGGGAGTGGACGCGGTGGCTGACGCACGTGGTCGAGGAGATTAGGTAATCGAGGAGAGAAAACAAACAGCAAATGTTTCGAGTGCCTCAGTCCGTACTGCTACGCTACGCGAGCGCGAGACTGAGGTACGCCCGTTTTATTACTTAGATTGTCACTCTAGCTTACAGTAGACTAGACCGGCACTGCGTGCCTTTCCCGCAGGTAATGCTATAGTCCGTACTGCTACGCTACGCGAGCGCGAGACTGAGACCGGCACTGCGTGCCTTTCCCGCAGATCTAGCGCATACCGAACAAAAGGTTATGAGCCCCGCGCAACTCTAATCTAATAGAGTTTACGTACCTAAAAGATCGCCCCACATCAACCCCATGACAGGCACGACCAACACCGCAAAGTCCGGCGGCTCCAGTCGCTTATACGACGTCCCGTCACTTGAAGATGACGGTTCAAACTTCCAGACGTGGAAGTACCGCATCAAGACAGTTCTGGAGATCCGCGGGCTATGGAAGGTCGTCAACGGCAGCGATACGCGGCCGGAGACCGATGGGGCAGATTGGGATCTGCGAAATAAGGAGGCACTAGCTCAAATTACTCTTACGCTCAAAGATAAACTGCTAAACGGGGTACTTGACGAGATAACGGCTAAAGGAGCCTGGGACCGATTAAGCGAGCGCTACGAGGGCACCGGAAAACAGACCATCGCCTATCTCATCGGCGAACTGTTCCGCGGCACCCTCTCGGATGAGGCACAACTCGAGCCACAACTCAACGCCATGCGGCACAAGGCCCGGATCCTCACGTCACTCGGCACAACCCTAGACGACTCGCTTATCGCGGTCGCCATCGTGATCTCGATGCCAGCGTCTTATGCGACCCTGCGCACAATCCTCATGTCGACCCAGGACAAGCTTACCACAGCTTCCATTGTGGCTCAGATCCTCACGGAAGAGAAATCCCGCCGCGAGCAGGAGACTCAAACCGCGATGATGGCCCGAGGGAAATTTGGAACCAAGGGCCAGAAGGATCAGAAAAAGAAGCCTGATGGGAAAAAGTCCAAGCGCTGCACGTACGCGCCGTGTGGGAAGAAAGGTCACGAGGAGTCCGAGTGTCGCAGGAAGAAGGTGGATCTTGCCGCAAAAGAGGACCAGACCGCCAAAGTCGCCGTAGCCGAGCCCGCTGAGAAGGAACCGTATCACGGGTTCACGGACCAGGTATTCATGGCCACCGCACGACCCGAAACGGCGACCCGACGACTTGGGTACGTCGACTCGGGAGC